>VZRU01001846.1:261786-282153 GCA_013398155.1 Pedionomus torquatus
TTTTTTTTTTTTAATCATATTACATATTATACCTAAACTAATTCATTTTTCTTCTAGATTGGACAAGTTGCTGGAGTAGCACTCTAAGGAATTGTAAACATGCATTTTTCTTTCAAGCAGATATTGTTACAAACCCTTGCTCTTAAAAACTTTTGCCTGTGTGAACTAGGCAGTCTTATTGTTACATCTGCAATAGATAAGGTTACTGCTGAGTGTGCAGTATTTCCTAATTTCTGGAGTTTTAAAAGAGCACTGGGTTGTTGCTGCTTTGATATGCATATCTGATAAGATCTTCTTAACATCCTTCACTTTGCATAATTAATCAGATACCCAGAAAGCTTCTCACATCTCTGGAATTCTTAAGTTGCAGGTTATTAACATTTCTGAGGTAAAAAGATGGTTGAAATTTTTAAAAGAACCCTGCTTTGGGAGCACAAGAACAGTCCACTTCTTTTTGTGAAAATGTTTCAGTGTTTGTTGAATCTGAAATTAATACTGGCCTCAGGATTAATTTTTTCTGTTTTTAGGAATGCTATTTGCCTTTCTGTTTCCAGGGTAGCCTGTAAGAGCAGAATTCCATTCAGCTAGGGGAGAGCAGCTAATCAATCTGATGACCTAGTAATAGCTGTGTCATGATTAATATTATAAAGTTAAGCTGAAGACATACAATAATACTTTATTTTGCAAAACTGCTATAAAGAGAAAACCACAACATACAACAGTCCTGTTTCTCATGGTATGTGGACATAAGATTACATCATGGAGACAATAACATTGAAAAGAAACCTTTTTGCTGGCTCCCTTCCAGCCTCAGCCATTCTGTGATTCTGTGGATAAATACTTTCTAATTTTAAGAGATCAGTCTTATTTTTTAAAAGAAAATAAAGTACTTGAACTTTTTTTCTCACACAGTTATCTAGCCTCCAGCAGAAGCAAAAGACTGACATATTTGTGTCAAGTTATGTTTATAAAGTTACAGAGACTCACATGTTTTGATCAATGTGCCGTAATGGCTTAAAAATTACATATTCTATGGGCATTTCTGAAATGTTAGAAAGTACACAGAGAGCAACACTGTGGCCAAAGACTCAAAATGTCTTACAAAGCAATATCGGGAAGACTGAGAAATTCTGCTGGAAGAAGGGAAGAGTCAGCCAATCCATTGATAGACACCAGATAGGTCTGGTGGACATAATCACATCTGCAGGTGTTTCCTATATGTTCAGGGCACTGCAGTTGTTAGCAGTGTATTTAAAATTAGCCTCCGTACTGGCCGCCTTTGCTGCCTCCTGATCAACGTGGTGTCTGCCAGGAACCCTAAGTCCTTCTCTGCAAAATTCCTTTCCAGACAATTGGCTTTTAGCAAGTCCTGGTGGCTAGGATTATTCCTCAGCAGGTATAGGACTTTGCACTTCTCATTAAACTTTATAAGGTTACTTTATAAGGTTCCTATCAGTACGACCAAGTCCCTCCGGATGGCAGCATGCCTGTCTGGCATATCAGCCACTCCTTCTGGCTTTGTGTCACCAGAAAACTTACTCAAAGTATACTCTGCCTCACTGTCCACATAATTAACGAGGATATTAAGCAGGATCTGACCCAGTATTGGCCCCTGGAGTACATTACTAGTTACTGGCCTCCAACTTTGTACCATGGATCATCAGCCCCTAGGCCTGGGTGTTCAGACAGTTTTAAATCCACCTGACTACTCACACAGCCTGTGCATCATCAGCATTTTTTGGTGCAGATGTTATGGGAAATAGTGTCAAAAGCATTACTGAAGTCAAAGTAGGCAACATCTACAGCTTTCCCCTCATCTAACTAATTTTAAGTTCACCCTGTGTGTCTACTCTATTTAACCAGCCATAACTCTTCTAATTCACTGAGCTGGGTTATAAGACTAGGATTGGAAGACTATGTGGTTCATGCTTATGAAATGCATGTCTTGTCTGTTGAAAGAACTACTGGATATACGTCATACAGCATAAGGTCTCTGGCTTACATTGATAACCAGCCATATGTAGTACCTATAGCAATAGAAATATACCCTGTGCATATGTCTAACCTACCCAGGGCCCTCTTTGTATTTTAAGCTTTCATGGCATCCTGCAGGCATGAGTTCCACAGTTACATTTAATTTTGTTTTGTTTCAGTTTCATTTCATGTTTGATCTGCACTTACTTTCCTAGTATGTTCTCTACTTAACTTGCTTGACATAAAGAGAATAATCTTTCTCTTTGTTAATTTTCTATGTCAATTATGATTTTACAGTCCTTCCCCTGTAAAAGCATCATATTCCTCTTTTTCCAGCTGAAGTCTATGTGGTTTTCTGTCACGTGTAATCCTTTCTATAACTCTGTTCATCTTCTAGCATACTTTTTTTTTTTTTTTTTTTTTTTTGCCATCATTTGACTGAATGATGAATATTTATGAAATATTCCAATATGGAAAATGTATGTGTTCAAAAGGTGACATAATTATTTCTTGTAGGTTGCTCTTAAATCTTTCTGGAATGACCCCCAACATCCAATTACTAACTGAACTGCTGGTTGAGTATTTTCTTGAAATTTCAGAAGACTATCCACAATTGTTCTCTTGGTTTTGTCTTAGTGACTATGTGTCCTGGTTTCTGGGAGGGACAGGGTTAATTCTCCCCCGTCTCTAGCAGTATCCTAATTGTGTTTGTATCCGTCTCCATCTGTGTTACTGTTACTGTTTTTCCCTGTTCTACCTTGTTCTCCTGTTAAACAGTTTTTGTCCAAACCCACGAGAGTTGCCTTTTTCTTCCACTTGCTCTAACACCGCCAAGAGGTGTTATCCAGCCGGGCTGCCACGTGGCTCTTTGTTGCCGTCTGAGGCTAAACCACGCTGCTATGACAGGCTTGGAGCCCTCGGCATCCATCAATAAGAATACGTTGAATTTCAGCTGCCATTTTATCACTTGGTCACTGGGTTCTGCTAAACAGAATACAGCAACAACAACAAAAATATTTATTGTCGCTGGAAAAAACATAATCAAACAAATGATGACTTTTCAAACGATTCCTACCTTGCAGTGGCACTTTTGTGCTTAAGCTGTTGTCAGTAACTGCGACTAGGTCAGCAGCTGTCACAGGATAGAGCAAGTTTTCAAAAAGAAGTGTTTTCCTTGTTGTAAATAAAATACACTGGTAAAAAAATATCCACATAGCTCCATAGGATCCTTGATTTGGAAAAGAAGACACTGAGAGTTTTCCCCAGTGGTTTTCACAGAGAGATCCTCAAATTCCTGTGTAATCTTGCCTCTTTCACAAATCTATAGGACCTGATTTATCAGTGATGCAAGGGAATATTACAAAGTCTGTTTGTAATTTAAATGTCTGTTTGCTTTAAATAGCAAGAAATCAGGGCTTATATTTGAATCTGACCACTGAATTCATCTACAGACAGATTAACTAACTGAAACAATGGGGAAGGAATATAGAAGGTTTAATTCATGCTCTTGTTCTGTCAGATTTTCTTCCCTTCATTACTTAACCCCCCCTAAAAAAAAAATCCTGTAAAAATGTTTTCTTAAAGGTTTTACCTTGATATAATTACCTTCTGTACTGAAAGCTGTTTCCATTTAAAGTTTTCTGGCCATTTGAAGCATCCAGGATGCCAAATGAGCTTCCCAGTTTAAAAAAGTAGGTCTGAATCAAGCAGTTACAGATAGTTGACATTTTTACAGTTTCCAGGGTATAATAATACCTAAATTACTTGTTTAAACCTTAAAAATAAAATAATCAGGTCAAATGGAATGTTCTCTAGCAAAACAGACACATTTTTTTTTTTTTTTTGCGTAATACCTGCAGTGGGCAGAACAAGAATGTAATTTCCTTTTTGCCCAAAAACTTCATGGCTAGAAGATATTCCTAAGAAACCTTAAAAAAACTGAGCTTTGGGGAGAGAAAATATCATTGAATAAAATAATCAGTGCTTTTCCTGGAGATCTCTCTGTCTCTGTGTACTGGTTTTGGCTGGGATAGAGTTAATTTTCATAGTAGCTTGTATAGGGGCTACCTTTTGTTTTTGTGATGGAAACAATGTTGATAACAGAGTGATGTCTTAGGGCTGCACAGTGCTTGTAGAGAGTCAAGGCTTTTTCTGCTCCTCACACTGCCCTACCAGTAAGTAAATAGTCTGGGAGTTCACAAGGAGTTGTGAGGGGACACAGCTGGGACAGCTGATGTCAACTGGCCATAGAGATGTCCCTTGCCATATGATGTCACACTCAGCAGTAAAACTGGAGGAAAAAGGAGGAAGGGAGATGACGTTCAGTGTTACTTTTCCTTCTCTTATCAACTGACCGTTCTGCGTGATAGAGCCCTGCTTTCCTGGAGATGGCCAAACACCTGCCTGCCATGGAAAGCAGTGCATAAATTCCTTATTTTTCTTGGCTCCTGTGTGTGGATTTTACTTTACTTATTAAACTGTCTTTATCTCAACCCACAAGTTTTCTCACTTTTACCCTTGCAATTTTCTTCCCTATCCCACTATGGGGGAGTGAGCAAGTGGCTGTGTGGGGCTTAGCTGCCTACCGGGGTTAAAACATGACAGACCTTTTATCTAGATTAGTCAGAAACCAAGGATATTTATACTATATGATCAGGGTGACCTCCAGTTATTTTAAAACCAGTTTCTCTTATTTTCCCAGTACTTAATCTCTTCTGTCAATGCAAATAGTTTGATAGGAAGCTTATCTGTAGATTTAGACTAGATATAAGAAAGAAATTTTTTGCAATGAGGATTGTGGAATAGTGGAACATGTTGCCCAGGGAGGTGGTAGATGCACTATCCCTGGAGACATTCAAGACTGGGTTGAATGGGGCTTTGAGTAACCTGATGTAGTTGAAGATGCCCCTGCTCATTGCACAGATGGTGGACTAGATGAACTTAAAAGGTCCTTTCCAGCACAACCTATTCCATGATTCTCTGAAAAAAATTAAAATGGCATGCAGACATAAACTGGTTGTGGAATAAAATACAACTCTGCTGGAGGAACGATGGAAGAAAATTATCTCAGAATACAGCTTATACTTCTGTAGAAGCATCATGTTGTGTGAAATAGGGGTTCTCATAATACTCCTGTAGCTGACCATTCAATAACATAGTTTTTTTAATTAGGCCAGACATTTACTGAGACAAAGACTTACATGAATATCTCTGTTTGTAGCAGAGATGCTGATTAATCCCTTTCTTGGAGAAACATGTAAAAAAATAATTAAGAAATTAGCAGATTTTTATTTTTTTCCTGACCTAAACTTACAGAGACTCCTTAGAAACTTCTGGGAAATAAATGCTTGGCCTATGTCTTGTAAAGAAAGATTATTCCATTTAGAAGCCTATACATCTGAATATTATTATATGACCTTATGAGTGGTCATGGTATGTATAAAATTATTTCTGCCCATTCCTTACTATCTGCAAAGCCTTGGCATCATCAAGACCTCCAAGGGAAGGAAATGAACCATTTCACAAGATCAACCATTTCACAAGATCAATCAATTTTCTTATAGCATGGAAGGCAGGTGATTACTGGTCCCTGGTCTTACCATATTGTTCCAAGTATCACCTGATGTCTGTTTAGATCTGCAGTGGCCTTAGATGTTGCAGCACTCAAGAAGAGATTGCACCATACATATTTGTGTTGTGCAGTGCAAGTCTCTCTCTATGAACAGATCCATATACATAGCGCTCAGACCTATTACATGTGCTGCTTTAGCTTTTTTCCAGTTTATTCTGAGTCATCCTGCAGCTATTAACAGAGCAAAATCTAGCCAATGACCTTTTCCTCAAGATTAAGGAGCACAACTAACATATTTAGCATAGTTGATGAGATTATTTTCTTCAGTTTAGATTTATCTTCCGCAGCTTTGGCTTTCTATTGGGAATGTTTTTTGACCTTAGACTATATTTATTCAGCCATAGCAAGAAGCTGCTGACTGTATTTTCTTCCCAGCTTGTATTTAACATTTCTGTAGATGTTCTGAAATATACAATTGAGGGTTTCATTTAGCTCAATTCTTTTAATTGCAGAAACAGAGAGAGTATGGAAGGTATGTGTCACTTGAATGTTACCAACTAGACTATTGTAAAGTTATTTCTTTTTCTAGATGAGAATTTTTACACAGTAAAAATCAGCATAAAGGTATCGACGCTTTTCTGCAAATCCAGTATTTTTAATCAAGCGAAGTGTTGAAGGGTTCCAATATAGAAAGTGTTGGGATACCATGGTGATTGTCTCTATAAAAATCTATACCCTGTCAAATTTCAGGGATTAAGAGTGAACACAGTCTGCAATATAGTTTATGAAAATCAATTAGTAGAAAAAAAGACTTCAGCACAAGTACTGTGATTTTCTTCATGTTTCCAAACTCACTCTACCATGTCAGCTGTTTTGAATGTCACTGGAATTTGAATGTGAAATCAAGAGCTGAATAGAAACTTGAACAATACTAATTTCTGTTAGATTTATAGTGCAGTGCAGGGGTTTAAGGACAACATTTCTTCATGAGTCTGAACTGTCCTTTCATCAATGTTCATTGGTATGAAACTCAATGTTAACTCCTTGAACTGATATAAGTGGACAGCTGCAAGAAAGCCCTGGGCTTTGAATCAAGCTCCCTACTATCAAGGTGTCATCCTAATAAGGGTCATCTAAACCTAGGTATGGGTTTCTCTGTCTCCCCCAAGTCAGCTAGACGCTTGTTCCAGAACCTCACAGCTCTCATATCAGAACCCTTCCTCTCACTTTGAACCTGAATTTATTTCCATCCAGTTTATACCATTTTTTTTTCTTGTGTTAGTCTATCTTGCAGCTTATGTAGTTCTACCTCCCGCTGATTCTCTTTTCTTCTGACACCATCCTACCTCATCTTCCTACACCATCCCTTCGTTATATAAAAAAATCAGTCATAATTCCCCTCCACATCTCAGCCTTCCTTTTGATAAAGTGAGAAAGTAATTCTTTTTGAGTACTTTCTATAAAGTCAACGTTTCTCTTTTTCTTGTTCATGCTATAAAACTGTCTCTGCTTCTTTTAGAATTTTAACTCCTCTTTTTTCTTTTTTTTTTTTTTTTTTTTTTTTCTTTAGTGAGGGTAGCTAGAACTTTATGGAGTTTCCAGTTGAAATCTCATGAGTACATTATGCAATGGCATTAATATTTCCTGAGCCTCTGCAAATACTTTTTCTGATATATTCTACTCCTGTACTTTTATTTTTTTTTTTATTTAATGTTATATCTCTTGGGTAAGAGTAATTTTAACATCTGTCTTTTACCTCCATTTGCATTGTGTCCAGTTCAGCACATGCTAGGAACTTAGGCCCTATTGTAAAGTTTAATAATAAGTTTTATTTGTAGTCTTGATGCAATGCATCTCTCATTATTTGAGGATGTTGGAGATATATTTTATTAATCCTTTGTTACCTTATTTCTGCCTGTCTTTTCAATTCGTTTGTTTCTCATTCATACTGAGATGGCATGTGTTCATTTTAGCAGTTGTACTTGTGTGCTGTGGCTACCATTTAGGAAATGCAAAAGAGTTTATAAATCTTACTGTTGCGTATTCAGATCTTGCTGCAATATAATTGTAAGGTTCAGTCTACACATAATAAAGAGTACAGATTTTCTACTGGAACTAAATAAACAGGATTACAGTAAATTTTAAATAGTAAAAGTAATGTTTATAATGAACTCTAATGAACCTGCTATTTAGATGACAACATATTTAGTAGACCTAATGTAATTTCATTTTCTCAGTGACTCAAAATGAAAAATACATTTATATATATCGTTATAGACTATATAAACTGCAGCATTATACAAAGAGGAAAACAGCAAAAAAGAGGGAAAAATGAGGGAAACAAATCAAAATCTTACTAGATTTTCAGATACAGCAAAATAGACTTTTACTGTATATAAAATACAGTCTTTCAATTAAAGATTTTGCAAGACTGAGACATATAATTACATCCATTTCATTTTATGCAGCCATGGCTGTATCCTTTAATTTTTTGTACGATGCATACTGTACTTTAATTATTGTGTGTTATGCACAAAGATTACATTTATCTAACTTGAATAGAAATAACTCTGAAATTCTAATGCTAAATTTCAATCACCACCATTTCTGCAGCCCTGCACTATCCTGACACAGGCAGACCAGGGACCTTGTTTTAAAGGAATTGGGTGCGAGAATGACCAAGACTGGATGGTCCAGGTGATACTGATGCTGTTCTTGCCATTGCAAGGCTATAGAACTGAACATTGCAGGCTGCACGGTGTTCCTCAGAGAAGATCACTGCATCTGCCTTTTTGATGCCTCCCATTAATGAAACCTTTATGCAGTAACCCTGAACCCTTGAGGGAAGTAATTTAAAATTAACAACTTTTTTAAAAAAACTGGCTAGTGAGCCTTATAGGTGGATGAATGCAAAAATTGGTCACTCAAGCTTTCCACATATACATTTCTTTTTTTTGAAAAAATGTGACTCTGCTTATTGACACTGTTAAAACAGTTAAGAATGAAAAAAGAAATCTTATGGCCACAGATAAATGATTACTTACTCACAATTTTGAATGTAACTGCTGATACATTCATTATTCATGCATTGCTTTTTCATCTTAGAAGCAGATTAAAAGCAGTCTCAGGGGAACTACCTTTTTGTTTGCTTTTGTATAATGCATAGCACAGAAGGATCTCTAAAGAACTACATAAATAGTCTAGATCGGTGCCTAGACTAGGGATAAACTGGTGGAAAACAATATTTTGTATTCATCTTTGCCCTTGTCAAGCAGCATAGCATTGCCTTTAAAAACATATGTCTTTGAAGAATATGTTGTATCTAAAGAATTGTTGAAGGAGAAAAAGGAAGAAAATTTAACTACCGAATAACTGAAAATGAAGATCTACATTAAACACCAAGACATATAAACCAGTACTTTGGCATAAATACGATAGTTGCATTCATTGCTGGAGTCATAATCCTGATGTTTTATTTAGGTGTCCACCTGTGAAATTCAGAGCTGTAATTAAGTAACATTCCCCTGCATGTCAGGCTGACCTTGAAAGCAGAATATACACAAATAAATAATTCCACACATGATCTGAACAAGAACAATCAAAGCACAAGCCAAATCAAAATCTTGTTCTGGAATATGTTACTTGAATGCATCCTGTTGTTTAGAGAAATAGTGGCCTGGGCTGCTATATATCCACAGTAGAGTTTGATTGGAAAAATCTGCAAGCGTATTTCATCACAATTTTTCTTAAGTTATCAGAATATAAAGATATTTCTGCAGATCATTCCAATTCAGGGAAATTCCACTTGAGTCTGCCTGGGTTCATGCCAGGCTCTGCTGTGCTGTCCTGAACTTGATATGAGAACCCACCTCAGAGTAAGTGAATGCTGGGGACACACTGCATTGGATCTGTGCTATTATTGCATTTCATTAAACACAGGTATTCTTAAATTTGTACTTAGCAAGAACAAAATCAAAACGAAAAATATCTCGGTAAGCAGTGAAGTGGAATTCTTACCCTATTCTGATCTTCAGAAATTCTCTGGTAAAACAATGCATATTCATATAGAAAGGGTGAAGGCAAAGTTTCCTAGCACTCTGAAAAGATGTGAATTGGGTTCACTGTCAGGTCAATTGGTTTTGGGAAGAAATTGCAATGTGATCGACCCATGATATGTGAAGGGAGCTTTAATTTATTCTCAGACACAGTACCATTGTGACACATATGGCCTTGCATCAGCTTGGGGGCCTTACGTATTCTAGGTCTAACTGGAATATTGCATATATGGTTAAGTGTTAAAAATACATTAAATTTTTATATGCCTAGTGTAGAAGAGGGGAAAAAAAGGGATTCTGTAGCAGGAGATAGGAATCCGTTTTCTGGCACTACAGCAAATTTCACTGCAAGCTATTTCTTCATTATGGTGCCTTAGTTCATTTATAGAAAATGTGGGTAACATTTTCCCATGTTACTAAATTATTCTTATAAGTCTCCGATTCATGATGATAACAAATTCATAAGCATTTCAACACGTTGTTTAACAAGAAAATGTTCATAAAATTTCTAAATGCCAGTAGATATTCTGCATATAATTTTAGCAGGTAAACTATCTCAAGTGGCTTCAAAAACTGAACACCATATTCAGGCGACGGATATCTGAATATGCATTAAATCAGGCAACAATACTGAAAATGACAATTACATTACTTGCCGTCAAGAAAGCCTTTAACATATATGCTGACAGACATTACTAAATGATGTACTATTTTGTAATAAGGATTTTGAGTGAAAATATAAACATTTGGGAAAATATTTCTGAGAGGAAGAGAAATATTTAACTTTCCAGGCAAGGGAGTGATACATCAAAACCTAGTGGTAATAGCAGAAAAGAACTTTCTATTTATTTATTTATTTTCACAGTGCTTATTAACTGAATCTAGCAGAATTCAGCTCATCCAGCCAAAAGAACTGGACAGAAACAGAGATTAGGTGACAAAGCTGGCCAAAATGTTTGGACGTAACAAACACAGGGCTTCATACAAGGCAGCCTTTGTAAAAAGCCCTGTGCAGTATGAACATACCTGGAGGATGAAAAGCAATGAGAAAGTTGAATGTGCAATGTCTCTGAATACAGCTTTCAAAACTCTGAAGATTCCAAACAGAGTGAAGAGGAGACTTGAATAATACAATTCGTGCAATGTATTAAGAAAAAATTTGACTAGGAAAGAAGGTTAAAACTGAATGATAACATTTTCATTGTATTTGAGCTCTTCTGTATGCAAGAATTAATGGCTAGAGAAATAGTAAAATATGCAGCCAGAGATGTATACTTGAAAACATGACTGTCTTCAGTTCTTCATGATGTTGACACTGGAGCTTTGGTACTATTGAAACAGAAAATTATCTGCCTGAAAAAATTCACAATAATTTTTCTGTAATAGCTGTCAGGAGTTTTTCTAAATTATTAAATGTCTATATCATAATATACAATGTAGAATATATGAGGTATGATAATGTATTATACTACTATATACAACACTATATAATTAATTATATGCTATATTTTATGTTTTTAATAATAATAATAACAACGATAATAATAAAAATAATGTTATTTAATTATTTTTTATTATATTATTACCTTAATACTGCCTGCATGTATGTGAAGCTTAATTCAAGCAAGCACTATGTAAAAGACTATTTTTATCTTCAAAGCAATGTTATTTGGTTTTTTGAATAAAAAATTAAATAGAAGTGGTAACCATTTAATGGGTATATCACCAAAGAATGAAAGAAGTTTTCAAAAAACAAGCCCACAGTACTGGCATCAGAAGTAACAATTATTACGCACAGTGGCTGGTAGAGTGAGCAGTCCACTCGGGAAATGATTCCAGGCTGACCGGCTGTCAGTGAAAAGATCAGGAATTGGTTGCTTCCTTCAGGTGGATGAATACAGAATCAAGTGTAGGTTATCAGTCACCATAAAATATGTGTTGCAGAAGGTTTCCAAATAGACAGCTATGAGACAAAAGTATAACATTTTAAACAACTAAGTTATAAACCAAAATTATTTTATATATTAAGGATAATGTTAGGAATATAATGTTAAAATCAAGGATCAATGTTAGTTAATCACCTTAGTTTCATTTTATGATCACTTAAATATCAGTCAGTAATTCTTCACACAGGATCTCATGCTTTGCCATATGATCATCAAAGACCAGGAAAATAGAACTGAAGGAAGAAAGAGCATACAAAAAAAGCGGGTGAGCATAGAGCGATAACTGAAAAGGAACGGGAAAAAAAAAATCTATTCTTTGAGTGAAAAATGTAAGTACATTACAGGAAAGACCATCATCATTGTCTGTAATTAGACATATATTTAGCTAGGTTACCAGACACTTCCCATTATCTTCTGTCATTCGTGTTGAAACTTTAATCATTTGGGCTGGAGTTTTCAGTATGATAGTAGCTTTAAGCCATATAGGTTTGTATCTTCTTTAAATTGCAGGGAACACCACTAAGTCATTTCTTTAAGTAAAAACAAGTGGGAGAATTTTTATTTTTTTTTATTGTGTTTAAAAATTCCTAACTGTTTTTAAGAATTACTGGGGTTTGGAGTTAAGATTTGAAATCTGTTATGTTAGATGGTGCCTTATTTCATTTATAGTCATTCGTAGTAGCTTGCCAGCATAAAAAGTTTTAAACCTAAAAATGCTGAAGTTCTCTCAGAAGTTCCTTCAGAGATGGCTGAGAACAGAGGTTTTTTCTAACTGTTGCAAGGGCTCCCTAAACACTACTTTACACTTGGTAGGAATTTCTTGCCATGAATTGTACACCTCCAGGGATTACTGCAGAAGTGAAAAACTCTTGGAGCCACAGAGAGTGAAGTATAAAAGAGAACAGGACCCTGATTCACATGGCATTCACAACTATGCTACAAAACGTAAAAAAAACCCGCATACCAGCTCTCTCAGTTCTTTGGTAAAGGTGTTTTATCATCAGGAAGGGATAGACGTTCAATTTTTCAGGATTTTCCTGGGCAGTTACACTCTGGGAAACATAAAACATTCAGACAAACTCCAGTATTTGATAGATCAGCTAGGATAAGTTGCCTGCCTATGGGTATATTAAGAGGTTCTTAGAAGTGCTTCTCTCCTCCTACTGACTGCCTAGACATAGAGGCACTGCACAATATTCTGGGTCCAACTCAAGGAAGGAAGGAAATGCTTGAGATCTTAAAATGGGCATTCACAATGAGAGAGCACTTGGAAATTTTAGCCTAAAACTTTCTTGTGCTTTGCTCTGCAGTTGTCATTTGAAGTTGTCCCTGGAATCTAAGCATCCAGATAGGAACTCTGTGAACGTGACCCCATGTAACCACAACTTTTCATTTAGCGTGTCCAAAAATATGTGTCTGAAGAAGAGAGGGGAAGGGACCAAAGAGAGGGAAGTCTTAAGAGGTTTCTCTGGATAAAATGTTATTTCTATATCTAAAACTTTATAAAATAAGAAACAGAGGACATATTGGAGGATTCAGATTTAAAGGAGCTGATGTACAACTCTTTTCATGTGCTACTCATGAAGTATGGAACCTTAAAAGATTTTAAGGTTGTGTATTGATCATAGCAGAGAAGATAAAACTGAAACTGAAATAGCAATATTTCCTTTCTGGACAGGGACAGTAGGAGAAACTTGGAGAGGATTCTGAATAGCAGATATTAATCTCACAGAAAAGTCGTCCAAGTTGCTTTTACATTGAGTTAAAGCTGGAGCTCCGTCTACACCTCAGTTGGGACAAAGCAGAATAAAAGAAGTATTGCAGCCCTGATGCAGTGTCCAGGGTGAGGATGCTATGTGAATGTGTGGTCAGAAGCTTTCTGGCTTAACAGCACCCTAAGAAGTATATTTTGCTAACTATGTCCTTGAATATATTTAAATTACATGTTTAATTTTACTTGTAACCTCTTTATTTCTAAAACTTGCACACATTTCTGTCCAATCTTTGTCCAACACCCTTATAAATATAGCAGGACTTTGTTGTGCTGAATACCATAATACTGTAGGACCAGGTTAATGATGATGAAACCAGAGAACTGAAGTGCTGCAAGGATACAACAGATGAGTATATAGAAAGAAATACTGTTATTCTGGAGATAACACCACTTCAAAGATCTGCTTGTAGAGCTCAGAGTCTGGGGAAGTAGATGTTGACTGAAATATATTGAGCCATAGACTGCAGGATTGAATTTGGAGGCTTATGACACAAGAAGATGGACTTCACGAAAGAAAAGACTACCTGTTATGTGATCTCTTTTGAAGCTGATCAGAGAGACCTTAGACTGAATTCCAAAGATGCAGTACACTTGTTCTTCTATTGAACTGAGTCCGTCAAGTAGCTGAAAAAGAAGATCCCCAAGATCTGCTTTTAAAATCAAAGCATTCCAAATGTGTGAAAACAGTCATTTAGCACAGTCTTTTGGCAGTTTTGTTATGCAGCTGTAAAATGAAGTTGACCCTTCTCACAGGTATCCTGTGAAATGAAATTTTTTAATGCCTTTGAAATACTTACATGGTGAAAGGAACAGGAATAAAATAATTGCAACACAAGTTCTGAAAAATCCTTGGTTAAACAGGCATATGAACTCACGTTGGATTGGCAGATCAAAGCAGCTATTGAGAAGATACTAATGAAAAGGAAATTGAGAAAAACAAATGAAAAAATATCTGTCATGGCTGTAGCAAAAGTAAGAATGAAAAAGGAGGTGAATTAAGGATATAAATGTTCTATATATAGTTATAGTTACATTCTTCATTCTGTAGAATCTAAAGTACATGTAAGTATGCATATGCTTTTTTATTGGAAAGATAGATGTGAAAACAAATACTTATATTGTAGCAAATGCCAGAATTGCAGATATTCATGAAAAGTGAATGTGAATCTGCTCCCTAAAATATAATGTGGAGAAATAGAAAATATTTAAAATCAACCTGAATATAAATAATATACAGACATTTCCTGTAAGATTTCTCACAATATTAGGCAACAGATGTTGAGAGAAACACATCCTTATTGATATGCTTGTTATGGCTGCAGCCTAAAAGTTGGAAATTGGATGGTGCTCAAGGGCATTCCTGTAGCCTCCTCACCAGCTGAAGATGATTTTGCAAGCCTGCCCAGTCTAGCAGTTAAGGGGCTCTAGCCCCTTCAGTAAAGTGCTAGCTGCACTGCTTGAATACATTTCTAACCTTTCCTATTTCTCCTGTAATCATCTGTGGGGTTTTGTTGTTGGTGTTTTTTTTTTTGGTTTTTTTTTTTTTTTTCTCATGTGGACATTTTCTATTTTTCTATATTTCAGTCCTTGAATCTATTTCAAAAAAGAGGTAGAAACCAGACAAATTGATTTGAATTTATGAAAAGGAGAAACCTGATTAACTTCTGGATTAAATGAGCAATAAGACATGACAAGAATCAGGAAAGAGATATAATCTATGTGGACATTAAAAAGTCCTTTCATACTGTGCTGTGTGAAAGGATCATATATGGGGTTACTAAATACATTACTGGTGGTGAAATTTTTCATAAATATTTAATTTAGCTACTGAGATTACAGCAGTAAGTTAACACAGACTGTAAAGGGTAAGAGGTGGATTGTAGAGTTCTGAAGGACAATGTTTTATTGTAAATTGCTTTTTTTACGTTTATTTTTTCTTAAGATTTCTGTTGCTCTTTATTTCCCATGGACCTTTACCTTGTAACTTTTCTGTTCTATGTAGATAGTGAAATTTTAGTGATCTATGAAAAGTAATTGAGATTGTGAGGACAAACTCCTACCACATATACATCACTGCCATATAGCAAAGAATAGCTGAAGTGAAAGATGACAGGATATAGCAAAAGGTTGAGAGCTTTGCCCAAGAGCTGAAGGACTGACCAAACGATGCACTTCTCTCTCCTCTAGTACGGATTCAAAAAATCCTGTCTAGGAAAGGATAGATCCAGTACGTATACTACTGCTTCACTGCAATTTCCCCAGGCTCAGAAAGTTACACAAACTGCTAACAATCTCTCTGCAAGTGAACACAGAAGTTGAAGTTGTATAGAAAGACCTATAGTGAAAAACAGGACTTCTCTTACCAGTCCTGGCTTAATGAAAGCCATATAAGAGCTTGTAATACATATGAGCATGTTTCATAATGAAAGTAGAGGAAGGGTGTTATACGCAGAGGACCAGGTATTTCATTACAGATAATTATTATGTAACAGAGGCAAAAGCTGAGTCCATCTGAGTCATTCTGGTTTTACAGTACTTCAAGTAGAAATCTGGATCCAGCTCAGAGAACTCTATTTAGTTTACTTGGCAAGGCTCAGGTGATGGAGGGCTGCAGGGGCAGTCTCTGTGAAGACACCAGGAGCTGCTCCCATGTCAGACACGGCCAGTGTAATCCAGTTCCAATGGAACTGGCGTTGGCCAAAGTTGAGCCTATCAGTGATACTAGTGGTGCCTCTGTCATAGCATATTTAAGAAAGGGCAAAAACCTCTGTGCAACAGTTATCAGAGAGAGGAGTGAGAAAAATGGCAAAGCAGCAGCTCTGCAGACACCAAGGTCAGTGAACAAGAAGAAGGAAGAGGCTGTCCCAGTTCCAGAGCAGCTAAATTCCTCTGCATCCCATTGAGAAGACCATGGTAAAGCAGGTTGTACTCCTGCAGCCCACGTAGGACCATGGTGGAGGAGAGATTCACTCTGCAGCCTGTGGAGAATCCCACAATGAAGCAGGTGGAGATGCCTGAAGGAAGCTGCCACCTGTGGAGAAACCATGATGGATCAGGCACCTGTCAGGAATTGTGCCCTTTGGAAAGGATCCCATGCTGGAGCAGGTTGCCTGGCGTAAACTGCAGCCCTTGGAGAGCCTATGCTGGAGCAGTCTGTTCCTGAAGGAATGTACTGCATGGAAAGGACCAGCCTGGGGCAGTTCATGAAGGACTGTATCTCATAGGTAGGACCGTATGCTGGATCAGAGGACAGTGTGAGGAGGAAGGAGCAGCAGGGACAAAGTGTTATGATCTGATGGGTTTTGTTGGTTTTGTTTGTTTGTTTCATAGAATCATAGAATGTTTAGAGTTAGAAGGGACCTCAAAGATCATTGAGTTTCAACCCCCTGCCATGTTTGTTTGTTTTCCCTTACCATCATACTCTATTTTTAATTGGCAAAAAATTAAATTAACCTTCCCCAGGTTGAGTCTTTGTTGCTTGTGACAGTAATTAGTGAATGATCTAACTGTCCTTATCTCAGCCCATGAGCTTTTTCCACTTTATTTTCTCCCCCGTACTACTGAAGAGGAGGAGCAAGAAGTGGTTTGGTGGGCACCAGGCAGTGCACCAACGTTAACCCACTACAAAAGCTTTGAGCCTTTCCTCTGAAAGCAGGCGATGATTTTGCATAGTACATAATTGGAAAAATACTGTATGCATTGCAGAATCCAAATATTTTCACTTAAAGTGTCAAAAATGCTGAAACATCTGCTGTGTAATTATATCTGTTTAGATCAGAAATGTGGGTCTATAGCAGATCTGAAAAACTTTAGAAAGTAAATGTATATGGATATTCTATCTCTTGAAAACAGCCAAGTTCCAAATGAATGCATATAGTACTATTAAGTAACACTGAAAATATCCATAGCTTAAGGAAGAAGCAGGTATGTGGATGCATTACCACAAAGACTGCTTTAGCATTTTATTCAGACATACTGTATTTTCAAAGTTCACAGAAACAGGAATAAAGCAAAGCACTGTCAAAAGTTTCCTATAACCTCTAGAGGGACAGACTGGTGGTGTTAGCATATTAGAGAAAACATCTCAGAATCAAGAAGTCTCTGATACGGTGGATGACACGTTACAAAAGAAAGCTGGAAAAAAATCTCACTGAGATGACCACCACCAATAATAACCCGTTATTAGTAATTATGAAGAAAGATAAAGTTTTAAAGGTGAATGCATTCATGCTTCTTTTCAGATGGAAGATATTAGATGGACCACTTTATAGCTTTCTGATCAAGGGAACAGTACTTAGAGGTGTATAGGTGCACACCCAGTCTGTGTTTGCTAAATTACAGGCACGATGTCAAAAATCACTCCAAGATAGAGAGAAAATATATTTTAATGCATTGTGAGAAAAAACATTTAGTCCTAAGATTTGATATGAATTTATAAGTTTTTGACTGTTGATCATAGAAAATGGTGTTTCAGAGTGCAGAGCAGTCAGTCAGTCAGCAACAAAGATCAGAGATGTCTGAGGGGAAAAATTCTCAATTGATGGCAAATTCTGTCACCGTGAGCTCTCTCTCACTTCTTCTAAATATTCTCTGCAGGAGGAAGAGCTAGTTTTTGAAAACATTTTTTACTACCATGCTTTGCATTTTACCATTAAAAGAAAAAAAAAAAAAAAAATAAAGCAGCAAGATATGAGTGCATCCCAGTGTTTCTTGGTGGTGGTGGTGTTATTGGGTTTTTATTCCCACTTAAAGGATATGGAAAGCCTGCAGAAAAGCACTAGTGGAAACTGAAATATGCATTCCTCCTGCAGGTGCAAGGGACCAGAAAATATGTCTATCCTTTCCTCTGCACTGTTTATTACAAGGAGTGCCTGTTTCTATATATAGTTATATACTTTAGTGATAGGAGACCTTACAAACGATTGCATATGTTATTATAAAACTGTAGGTTCTATTTTGGTTTGCAAGCAACATTTTTTCTTGATAGATTATCTTCAGCTTTTTCAATTTCAATTTGCCTCCAGCTTGGACAGAAAGGTGCTGACCTGTCAAAGAGTGAGGAATCTTCCGGTGGTACCCATCCCAGACCTGGAAGTTCTGCTCTATGGAGATATTGGACAATCAAATGTACAGTCTTTCCTTCCCTTTGAGAAGCTCAATGTGACTGAAAGACTGTGCCTTGCCTAAGAAAGAAAACAGCAACTTTACGTAGAGAGATTTTTCCAGCATCCATCTTGAAGCTGAGACACACAAGGCACAGCAGGTGGAGGAAGTAAAGACAGAGTAGAATAAGATGACATAAGGTAGGATTTTCTTGCAAGTAGTTCCTTTTAGAGACATATGGTTTCCCCTTCAAACATCCTTCCCTTTCTGATAGGGTAAGAGATAAATTTGAAGTTTTTAGATTTTGATGGCACATGTGAAAAAACTTTCAAGGAGGGCTGAGAAAGCTGACAATTATTTTAGGCTCTAGAAAAATTTGTTGTGGCATTCCAAGACAAAGGAAGCATTAGCCATAGAGTGTTCATGGATGTCCAGAGTGAATGAATCATATGCACAACATAAACATTTGAGATTCCTAGATTTTTTCAGTACTATGACTTTGACAAAATATGTTCTAGCAAGGAAAAATATGCATCAGATTTTACAGGACACCTCTCATATGACCTTAAGATTTTCTGTCTGAGGTTTTGGATTGTTGCTGGAAAATGTTCAGATGCAGCATATTAAGCAGGTATAATTTTGCTTTCTTTTGAAACATAGAAGACATGCAAAATTTTCTGTTACTCGGTATGTTACTATCAAGTTGAACTAACAATGCAGTCTTTGTGCCTTGATTGACCTTGACAGTCCTCTATCAATTTAAGTATTTAAAAAAGATTTTTAATTTCTTATATTTATATTTTGGTGTTGTGGTTTTGGTTGTGGTTTTTATGTTTGTTTTGTTTTTGTTTTTGTTTTTGTTTTTGTTTTTGTTTTTGTTTTTGTTTTTGGTTTTGGTTTTGGTTTTGTCTTTGTCTTTGTTTTTGCTTTGTTTGTTTGTTTGTTTGTTTTGGGTTTGTTGTTTTTTTTTGTTTTGTTTTTGGGTGGGTTTGTTTGTTTGTTTGGTTGGTTTTTTAAATAATGATGTAGGAATATGAGCCAGTAAGATAAAAAATTTTAACTCTTCTTGTCCTCTGAAGCCCATATCAGTACTACCTGTTATGCATGCATTAATATCAATGAAGCAGTACATTTTTAAAGTAACCGCTTATTTATTGATTTATTTATTTATTTATCCTCAAGTACTTGGCCCCCCAGATTACAGCTGACTTTTGGAGTGCTGAATTCACTGGGTCCCTACTGATTCTTTGAGTGTTGCTTGAGCAGCTCCTCTTGCTCTAGTCCTCGCCCAGGTCTCCACGCATAGCACTGCTGGCCTATGGCGAGGAGGTGGGTTTTTACCCTGTTCCCTCCAGCCCGGTGGCCACGCTCCGTCCGGGGGCTGTGTCGCTGGCCGTGGTGCTGAATTGTCCATGGCCTCGAAGATACAGCATATTTTGTGTTTTAAAATACGTCTTGCTATAGGAGACGAGATCCGGGGAGTATTTGGGGAGCTTTACATTAGTATTGGTTCACTTCCTTCCTTCAACATCTTTGCGTACTGCTGTCTTTTTATGTTTGTTGTTCCGTGGCTCTCATTCACTCAGTTGCTTAGCATTTGAAGCTGAAAGGAAATTTCTGAATGTTCACTCTATACCGGGAAGATCCAAAATACATTCTTTGGTAATAAAATTAGTGGTATGCAGAGGTTATTAGCTTTCACTCTGCTAAAAGTTTTTTGTTTGCTCTCCTTTAACTTTTCATGTTACTTTTGCTTATATGCTTCAGTAATTGTCATAGAGGGCACTTAAATTTAGACAGCATAATATTTCCAGGCAAGGATTACCTTCCAAGCTCTTAAACCAATATTTCCTACCAATGATCTCTAAAGACTGGGTTTCCAGCATTTCGTGGTGAAAAGAAGTTTGAAGCATAATGATTGGGGCCTTTGATAATAATGATTGG
>VZRU01001846.1:293393-328686 GCA_013398155.1 Pedionomus torquatus
GTAAAACTGTAACTTGTTTGTAATTATTTAAAAACAGATGTAAAAGGCAGGCTGACTCTACGTATTTACACAATCGTTAGAGTCCAGAATTTTGATGAGTAAATATGCCTACCTCCCTGAAATAAGGTAATTTTGCTTTAGGAAAAGCATGTATATGCATCATACTTATAATATTTAAATAAAGTTGTGGGTGGAGCTGCTCACATTCTGTTCCCATGCTCAAACCGATTTTGTTGGCTTAGCCAAAGCATATAAAAAGAGATTACAACTGACAAAAAGTGAGGCTAGAAATACACCTCTGTAGGTTTTTTTTTTTATTATTTTATTTTTTTTTAAAGAAAACCTCTCTATCCCTGACCTCTTCATGTTTTGATTTGGTTTGGTTTGGTTTTTTGTTTTGTTGGTTTTTTTTTTTTTCCTTTTTCTCCATAGGAGAAACTTGTTATGAGAAAATGGATTTGAGTGAGAAGATGGTAGAGGAGTTGGTTATTCCAATCTAGAAATGGTACAATCTGCATGGAAGATAGTGTGGGAGAGCATATGGACAGTTTTGGGGAGAAATGACTGAAAGAATTGTGTGATGGCATTGAGCTCTCTTGAAGTAATATACAGAGTATGACACTGAAATAGGAAGAGTGTGAGTTATAGGGACCTTAATGATAAAGGAAAAAGCATAGTAGGTAGAGTAGAAAACTAACCAATGGAGGGGAAATGTGCAGAGCATGTACAGACTCCAAAGCTGTTCTTCTTTATGCTGTTTGGAAAGGACAAAGGTGGGGTGAATTGTTGGGGGAAGTTTTTCATATTTCCCATGAAAAAGCAGTGAAGTTCAAAGAAATACGTGTTCAGAGATGGGTCAGTTCCTAGTGTTCTGTGAAACATATTTTTGAGAAAATGTTCCAGAAGATTGGCTGAGTTTGTCGTCCCTTTAAGATAAGATTTTTTCAGTGATGCTGTAGCTCCTCATACGCTGTACTGTTCCTTGGACATGTGTGTTACATGGAAAGAGCATCCTCAGGAGGGTTCAGCATCAAATACTTGTACAGTGTACCACCTGGCAAGCTGACCTGCTTTCTCTGAGTGGTGTTGCTCAGAGACACAGCAGAAATGCAGATCAGTGTTTGTGCTCATCTTCCTCTGCCCTTGAATTACCTTCTGGTCTCCCGCTGCTTTTTCATGTCTCCTTTTCTCACTGTGTTGCTACAGTCAAACATTATATTAATTTGTCCTTTCAAAATGATCATATCACAGCTTACAATAGATTTTTTTAATGAGAATAGTTTAATTTGCCTCTAGTTTTCAATATCATTAGCTTTTAGCACCTCCAGTAGAATACATACTTTTTCTTCTGTAAAATGCACCTGAAATTTACCAGTTTTTGAAATAGTGTCATTTTTCTGTGTACTCTGTTGCAACATTGTTTACAATTGCTTTCAGGCTGCCAGAATTACTCTCAGAAATGGATGGAAAAGTTACAACTATTGTTCTTAGGAAAAATGTGTTAGGACAGACGGTGGTATTTTTTCCAAGTGTAATTCAGAGCTATTCACCATTTGCTGAAAAGCATAGAAACATAGAATTGTCTAGGTTAGAAGGGATCTTTAAGATCATCTTGTCCAACCATTGGCCTAACACTGACAAAAAACATCACTAAAGCATATCTTTAAGCACCATGTCTGCCTGGCTTTTAAATACCGCCAGGGATGGAGTCTCAATTACCTCCCTGGGCAGCCTGTTCCAGTGTTTGATACCCCTTTCAGTGAAGAAATATCTAATTTTCATAATATCTAAACCTCCCCTGTTGCAATGTGAGGGCATGAGGGCATTTCCTCTTCTGCTGTTGCCTGTTATCTGAAAGAAGAGACCAACACCTGCCTCTCTACAACCTCCTTTCAGGTAGTTGTAGAAAATGACAAGGTCTCCCCTCAGCCTCCCTTTCTCCAGGCTAAGCAATCCAGTTCCACCAGCCTCTCCTCATAAGGCTTATTCTCCAGACAGCTCACCAGCTTTGCTGCCCTTCTCTGGACACTCTCCAGCATCTCAATGTCCTTCTTGTAGTGAGGGGCCCAAAATTGAACACAGTATTGGAGGTGGGGCCTCACCAGTGCCTAGTACAGGGGGATGATCACTTCCTGAGTCCTACTCACCACACTATTCCTGATCCAGGCCAGAATGCTGTTGGCCTTCTTGGCCACTTGGGCACACTGCTGGCTCACGTTCAGCTGGAAGATGACCAACACCCCCAGGTCCTTTTCTGCCAGGCAGCTTTCAGTCACTCTTCCCCAAGCTTGTAACATTTCATGGGGTTGCATCTTGCATGGATATAAATAGAGACACTTTCTATATACATTCTTTGACAACCAGATGTAAACACTTAAAAAAGTTCCCTAACCAAGACCTTTTTTTAACCTTTTCTGTTCATTGGATTTGAAAATGGATGTAAGTGAGAAGAAAGGATGGGAAGTGGCTGGTCACTTCAGTACAGATTTGCCTAGAAGTTTCACCATGTGCTAGCCTGTTCATGGTTCATGTTATCACCATAATTTTGTCCCAGTGATTTTATTGAGGGTCAGGAATGGAATTCTGTCAGTGTGACCCAAGACTTAATTTGCAAATTTGACTACAGATTGCAAGCTAAAAACCGTATTTGGCATTTAGCAGTACCATTTTGTCTTGTTTGCTTCTAACATCAACTCAAACTACAACAAATCTGAACCAATGTGTTATTTTTCTCATATGAGTCTGACAATAGCTTGTATTAACAGTAGGAAACCTATGACCTTTGTTGAGACAGGAATTGAGAAATTTGTAAGAAATGCCCTGTCAGTACAGAACTGACTAAATGTTTCACTGCTGAGCTACATAGTTGATCTACTATTATGGGGTGTATGGTAGGGACGATGTAGGTGGCAGGTACCACTTGTCAAATGAAATTTCAAACTGAAATAAGATTATTTTTGGAATTACAAGTCACTCTCTGCTTTATTTTGCTTGTGAGCAAAGAGATCTTTTAGGTATGAGTGGCAGGGAGACTGTGCTTGTTCTCCAACAATGGTTTAATTTGGATCTCTGAATGGAGAGGTAATGACCTGTGTTATGCAGGAAATCTGCCTGGGTGATCTATTTCTCTCTGCAACTAATGCACATGGAGGTAAGAAACTCTCCCCATGTCTTATTGCCTCCTCAAATTCTTCAGAGCAAGATTTCTAATTCTTTTTCATCCAGTATTGTCTATTCCAAGCTTTTTCTTAACATTATTTTGGTTTTAAATACAAAGATGTGAGCAGAGTAGGGGAAATTGTCATGGCAGTAGCTGAATGCAATATGAAAATAACTCAAGAGATGACACTGAAGCAATTTATTTATAGACCAGATATTTGTCTCTTTTCATAGAAGCTTTTATTTATTCTCTGCAATGTCTTTNAGCTTACAATAGATTTTTTTAATGAGAATAGTTTAATTTGCCTCTAGTTTTCAATATCATTAGCTTTTAGCACCTCCAGTAGAATACATACTTTTTCTTCTGTAAAATGCACCTGAAATTTACCAGTTTTTGAAATAGTGTCATTTTTCTGTGTACTCTGTTGCAACATTGTTTACGATTGCTCTCAGGCTGCCAGAATTACTCTCAGAAATGGATGGAAAAGTTACAACTATTGTTCTTAGGAAAAATGTGTTAGGACAGACGGTGGTATTTTTTCCAAGTGTAATTCAGAGCTATTCACCATTTGCTGAAAAGCATAGAAACATAGAATTGTCTAGGTTAGAAGGGATCTTTAAGATCATCTTGTCCAACCATTGGCCTAACACTGACAAAAAACATCACTAAAGCATATCTTTAAGCACCATGTCTGCCTGGCTTTTAAATACCGCCAGGGATGGAGTCTCAATTACCTCCCTGGGCAGCCTGTTCCAGTGTTTGATACCCCTTTCAGTGAAGAAATATCTAATTTTCATAGTATCTAAACCTCCCCTGTTGCAATGTGAGGGCATGAGGGCATTTCCTCTTCTGCTGTTGCCTGTTATCTGAAAGAAGAGACCAACACCTGCCTCTCTACAACCTCCTTTCAGGTAGTTGTAGAAAATGACAAGGTCTCCCCTCAGCCTCCCTTTCTCCAGGCTAAGCAATCCAGTTCCACCAGCCTCTCCTCATAAGGCTTATTCTCCAGACAGCTCACCAGCTTTGCTGCCCTTCTCTGGACACTCTCCAGCATCTCAATGTCCTTCTTGTAGTGAGGGGCCCAAAATTGAACACAGTATTGGAGGTGGGGCCTCACCAGTGCCTAGTACAGGGGGATGATCACTTCCTGAGTCCTACTCACCACACTATTCCTGATCCAGGCCAGAATGCTGTTGGCCTTCTTGGCCACTTGGGCACACTGCTGGCTCACGTTCAGCTGGAAGATGACCAACACCCCCAGGTCCTTTTCTGCCAGGCAGCTTTCAGTCACTCTTCCCCAAGCTTGTAACATTTCATGGGGTTGCATCTTGCATGGATATAAATAGAGACACTTTCTATATACATTCTTTGACAACCAGATGTAAACACTTAAAAAAGTTCCCTAACCAAGACCTTTTTTTAACCTTTTCTGTTCATTGGATTTGAAAATGGATGTAAGTGAGAAGAAAGGATGGGAAGTGGCTGGTCACTTCAGTACAGATTTGCCTAGAAGTTTCACCATGTGCTAGCCTGTTCATGGTTCATGTTATCACCATAATTTTGTCCCAGTGATTTTATTGAGGGTCAGGAATGGAATTCTGTCAGTGTGACCCAAGACTTAATTTGCAAATTTGACTACAGATTGCAAGCTAAAAACCGTATTTGGCATTTAGCAGTACCATTTTGTCTTGTTTGCTTCTAACATCAACTCAAACTACAACAAATCTGAACCAATGTGTTATTTTTCTCATATGAGTCTGACAATAGCTTGTATTAACAGTAGGAAACCTATGACCTTTGTTGAGACAGGAATTGAGAAATTTGTAAGAAATGCCCTGTCAGTACAGAACTGACTAAATGTTTCACTGCTGAGCTACATAGTTGATCTACTATTATGGGGTGTATGGTAGGGACGATGTAGGTGGCAGGTACCACTTGTCAAATGAAATTTCAAACTGAAATAAGATTATTTTTGGAATTACAAGTCACTCTCTGCTTTATTTTGCTTGTGAGCAAAGAGATCTTTTAGGTATGAGTGGCAGGGAGACTGTGCTTGTTCTCCAACAATGGTTTAATTTGGATCTCTGAATGGAGAGGTAATGACCTGTGTTATGCAGGAAATCTGCCTGGGTGATCTATTTCTCTCTGCAACTAATGCACATGGAGGTAAGAAACTCTCCCCATGTCTTATTGCCTCCTCAAATTCTTCAGAGCAAGATTTCTAATTCTTTTTCATCCAGTATTGTCTATTCCAAGCTTTTTCTTAACATTATTTTGGTTTTAAATACAAAGATGTGAGCAGAGTAGGGGAAATTGTCATGGCAGTAGCTGAATGCAATATGAAAATAACTCAAGAGATGACACTGAAGCAATTTATTTATAGACCAGATATTTGTCTCTTTTCATAGAAGCTTTTATTTATTCTCTGCAATGTCTTTATCATTATAATATAGAAAAAAATACAGTAACTTTGAATCTGGGTAATTTCTTAACTAATTTAGTCTCAGATATTCTCCTTGATTTTCTGTTCTTTTCCTAATTAATTTTTACAAGAGTAGTTAATATGCATTTGTACAATACGTTAGGGGCCCATTACCTTGAAAAAAATTCATCAGCTTTCAGTTAACCTGAATATAGAATTCCACATGGGAAAATTAATACACAGTTAATGTTTCTGAAAGTTGTAATGCACTTGGAAAAACAAAATATCACATGAAACATCCTGTTGGTTCAAGAGGTTTTATATTGCCTTTTGGCTTATGAGCTAGAGCTCCCATTGCTGTATTTGCTTTAAGGTCTATTCCTGGGCTTTGTCACAATTTCTTTGCCTGAAAAAATTACAGGACAATACTTCCTGAACAACTATTTTTGACACTGATTTGTTAGAAAACCTGTTTTGCATAGAAAAGTCCATTGGACAGCAACCTGACCATTTATTTAATTCTGTAAGTAGAGGAAACCAAATAAACTGCGTGTTCATAATGGTTTCATCCAAGTATCTGCTGCCCAAAGTGGGATTAATTTCAGTTACTTCTAGATTTCTGCATATTAAATGTTCAGAGTACATCTAAACTAGGAAATCTTTGCTCCGTTATAGTACTGGAAAGAAACAGGTACTTAAAGGACAGTTCATGTGACCTAATTTAGTTGTTAGAGTCTCTGGCCCAAAGTTCATCAGACTATACTTAACTTCTGTCTCTGAATCTTTCATTCTGTGGATTAGGATAGCACTGTCTGAATTCAAGAAAACATGAGAAGCAGTCACTGAATGGCTTAGTCTGGAATACACTGTGCTTTGTTAGTTAATGGTTTTCATGTATCAATCCCTGATGTCAAAAAATGTTTCCCTGGGGTTTCCCTGGGGTAGTGCTGGTGACCTCATGCTGGGAGCAGACTGCATGTACCCCAGGTACTACTCAGAGTAGGGAAAAGCATGTTACGATCCTCACAATGATTTACCGGGGAACATTTCTCTGTTCCTGATAGTCCTGAGCCTATATCGTTTGTAAAAAATACCTTTCATGTGGAAATGAAATTTGTCATAAATAAATTAAACAATTGTTTAGGTTTTGCACTATCCTCTACATTGTGTTATTTTAACTGGGGTCATATCTTTAGTGATTTTCAAAAAGTTAATTTAGGGGTTCAGATAATTACTATGTCTTGTCTATGTTATGCTATGACTGTATTTCATCCACAGTTCATGGGTGTTTCATATATACTCTCAGCACTGAAGATACAAATGTGGAGTGTCAGCATCCTTTGAAAGGGCACTCAAGTGAGGCTGGAGAACTGACATAACAGTTCTTAGATAACAGAAGGTACATATTTCTTTCTATCACCACCGCCATCCTTCCTTGCTCCATCTATGTACTCACTCCATGGCAGTACCGGGGCAGTCTTGCTCATGTTTTCCTCAGTGAGAAAATGCAACTCACCAATCCAGCAGAAATCTCTGTTTATATCCTTTTTCTACTGTATTAGGAGATGGAATTTGCTCACTGGGGGGATAGGATGAGCACCAGAACTGGCTCAGAGGAGTGGCCTTTCAGAGGCAGCAAGCTATTAGACTGGTTCAATCTGTCTCGTCTGACTGCACCCTGCATCAGACCAAGAACCACATGGTAAAATACACTTCTGTACTGTGAAAAGCTAAGTTAAACCTTTTCTATGGGATTCCTTTTCCTCAATCCATCTTTGCTCCCATGGTGCTGGCGTTGGGTTCTGCATGATCTATAGCTGGGCCTCTGACTTTCTTTTTCCACAGTCCAATTGTCATGCTGCAGAGCAAGAAATAACTCTCACAGATTTTCAATTCTGGCAATACTTACAACACGGATTGGTTATTCCGCTGCTTTTAGCTCTTATACTTTTACATTTGGGCCAAAATTTTGAAATGAAGCATAAATTTTGGGGTCCTGAACTGGCATAAGTCTGGCACTCAGAGAGCTAGAGTGCTCATTTTTTGAAGGTATTAGTAGGTACGCATATCTTCTCTAGCCAGACTGGGGTGGGAGAAGAAGGTCAGAAAGGAATAAGGACGAGGAAAGCATGACTGCATTTCAGTTGTGTGCAGCCTGAAGTCAAAGAAACCTGCAGGAGGCCATCATTGCTGAAAATTCGGTCTTGGCTTACTAAAGTGGTTTACCAAAAGTAAGATAACAAAAGTAAAAGCATTTTTCTAATGTATTCTCGTGCTCAATAAAATCTATAGCAGTAATTTATGTGTTAAAAGAAGTATTTAAAAGAAAAATTGATATTTTATGTTTTGAAAGGGGCTTGCTGCAAGTAGCTGTAGTAACCGCAGAGCTGGGAACATACTATATGTACATAAAACAATTTCTGGCTGACTATGAGAGAGAGGGTTGCAAAGACTAGAGAAGGATTAGAATCTGACAAGTTAATTTACAGTCTGGAAACCTTACTAAACACAAATTAGAAATGGTGATTGCCCCTATGAAACTAGTTTGCAGGCTGCCAAAGATAGTGACTGTTAATGACTGGCTCTAATCTGATGGACATATTTACTCAGAAGAATATTACTGAGATTTACCAGTTTGAGAACTGTGTCAATGCAGAAAAACTCTCGCAGAGCTGCGAGATGGCCAAAAAAGCAATTCAGAGAATGAAAACTCTGCTAAATTAACAATCATGGTCAATATATGATATTGTGGCAGTGTAGAAAAGTATAATTATATGGATAGACTTTCCCAGAATAGATGATTTATTTTTGCAGTAAATTTGAACATATAGTTGATGTTTGACCTTACTGAGAAGACTGACAGAATACTTATAGCTGGTATTTCAATGATAGTTACCAAAGGGAAGGCTTCTACACCTGAAAATAGACATAGCAGCAATAGCTGCGCTGAGTTTCAGAGTCTTGTTGGATTAAAATACTTGCTATATCCTTTTCCTCTCTGTTTGATTTATTTCTTGCTAGCCATAAGGTAACTCTAAAAAAGCATTTAAAAACTAAAACAGTTGAATTGCATTCTGAAACTATGTGATGTACAGAATTTATGAAAAGGTAACAAAATATGCAGTTTGGCTTTGGAAAGATTTTCAAAATAAAACAAATCTAATTGATAATGATCTGCTTTGCTGGAGGGAGGATTCTGAAAAACAGAAAATGGGGAGTTTTGCTTACCTTGTCTTTAATTTCTGGAACGCTGTTAATGCAGATCTTTTGCTAGTTACTAGCAATGGTAGTTTCACAAGGTGTGAGACACTAATAAATGTTACAAATTACGCAGCAAACAACTTCAAAGACTGAAGTTGTGGGAAACATCAAATCGATCATACCCTTAAAGCTGGCCTACCAAGTCATACAAGTTTATTTCTGTAATTTTTAGAAAATCAAGTCATTCTAACCTTAGAGAGTATGAAAGATGCTGAGTTCACAGTTTTGATTTTCTAAAATATATGTTGGGTATATATAGTTGTAAGCCTAAAATGTCCTTCTCTCATGTGAATGACATCAAATCTTAAGTGATGGGCTTCCATCCCAAAGCCTTCCTGGTTTCTTGCATCTGAGGGAGACATCCAATGCAGCATATATCTGCCTGTGGAATAAAGAATTAATTACTCTAGCCCTCAGGATTGTAACCTGTAACTGTGTCAGGAATATAGAAGTTTCAAAAATAACTTTAGGAAGCTGAAAAGAAGGCTTAGTTATACCAGCTTGTTTCAAACTGGTCATGGACTATATTTAGTGCTCAAGAAACCAGAAGGTGGTAGACCAGTGATAAAGGTGAGATGCACTTCTGCTCCAGGAGGAGGTTAGAGCTCATTGCACCTCTGCTGACCAGTCAGCTAACAACTCCGATCCTTCCTGTGTCCTCAGAGACTTTGTCCCCAGTATCTCACTTGAACTGTCATGCTGAAGATGCTGCTTCCATTCATTCCAGAGATGTGCTTTTCCCTGCACTTTGAAACTTCCCCCAAATTTTGAAGTATTTGAAAATTTCTGAGCCCTGGATGCTAGAGATCCAGCAGCAGCAATGGTGCAGTTTCATATTCCTGACTGCAGTTCCCAAGTCCCTCTGCCCCTCTCTGGTGTGCTTACTAAGAGTGAGCAGCCAAAAGAAGAAACATTCAGAGATGTAAAATAGGTCAGACCAAATTGTCCTTGAAATGTATCTACTTTTTTACCTTTTCCTTCTTTTCCTTCTTTATTCATCTTGGAGTGACTCACTCCCAAGATCTACATTGTGGGTTTGTAAAAATAGGAGAGACATATCTCATGTCTTCTTTGAAAAGATTTTTGTATTGTAGATGACTTCGGTACAAGATAATGACAGAGGAGTAGTGGGGTGGTTCACATGGTTTGGTTTGATTCGGGGCAACCTAGCAATTGGCATCAAGTCATGCAAATATATTTTTAGCATCTTTGCCATTTCTCAGAGGCAATTTTCCTTTTTTTTTAGAGGGGATAATTGAGTCCCTATAATGCCTAAATTTCACTTGGACCTTCAAGTGGAATTCATTAAATTAAAAAAAAACCCACAACCTTTTATATTTAAAATGTAGTGATAGTGGAAATCTTAGTTTCAACAATAAATTTTATTTTTAAATATATGTAAGGTCCTACTTAGCATAGTACAGTTTGGATATGAACATTCAAGTTCTCTCTTTTTTCAGATGTTCTTTGCAGAGTCTATATTTTCTAAATGTAATCATGTGATTTTATGCTCTCAAAAAGCACTAAAGGGCTTTGGATATATGTAAGATGAACTTTCTCTTGTAAGGATTGAGTAAGTGATGCATCATATAGGAGATCTATGGTTCATCCACCTAAAAGTTGTCAATATGGTAGAAATTTATTGGAGCGCTGCTTTCCCCATGTAAGAAAAAAAGACAGGCTTTTCCTGAACATAGGATCTTGAATAATATCATAACTTGAATAATAATTTAGCAAACCAGGACATGTTAAAAGAAAAATTAGAATCAAAGAAATTTTACTAATTATTTATAATTCACCATTTCCACTTCTCTAGTAGCTAAAACAAGCAAGCTTTCATTTAAAGTTGTGAATAGCTTCTTTTTTCCTTCTTCAATATGTTTTAACAGCTGTTTTGTCCACTTCTTTCTGCCAATTTTCTTTTTTTTTTTTTAAATATGCACTTTTTGTATTTTAATGTTTCTTCAGTCTTTTCTATTTTCAGAGCTGATATTTGATAATATCAGCATGGCATTGTTTTGAAACTGAAGTCAGATAGATTTTTCTGCAATTTCAATAAGACAGATCACATTGTGCAAGTTTGGAAACTAGTTATTTCTGTTTATTTTTATAATTGCTATATCTGTTTCCTCATTGGAGTGTGTATGACAGAAAATCTAGGAAGATGTTTTTTATGACCTGGTTCTGCAAACATTTACACATTACATAAAATAATCCTTTTTTTTTCAATTTTTTTTTTTTATTATATAAAAAATAAGTTGTAACATTTATAAGAAACAAACAAGAGACCAATCTTCAACCTGCTTACTGAACCCAGCATTCTCAGGCTTTAAACACATATTTTATTTAAAGGGCTCAGCAACCACTTTTGATATCAAATGCATGTGCAACAATCAGCAGCTGCTCCTGCATCACTTCTAAGAGGCAGTATTTATCTCTGTTTCCAAAACAACAGTTAATCTTCATGATTCCTGATACCGTTTTCTGCTTTCCTTCTCCACATCTGAACTGTGTGAAAAATGGCAAAGCATCTTCATTGGTCATGAAGGGGAGGAAGCCTCCATTTTAAAGGTCCTTGGCTACATAAAACAAGCAAGTGACCATTGCTTATTCTATATGCATATGCCTGCCTTGGAAGATCCAGCTACTTTCTGGACACATAAAGCTGTGCAATTGGAATACACACTAGCCTGACGAAGTACTTTCTTGCAGTATTATAAATACCAAGCCTATCGTGCCGCGATGATCTATACAGTTATCTCAACTTCAGCTCCTTCCTACCTTTTACTGTTTCAAACAGCATGCAGCCTTCCTTATTTATACACTCTACTGACTAGCCAACCATTTAAAGAAAATAAATAAAAAGAAGAAGAAATTGCTCCATTCCTTTTTGAGAAAGGCTTTGCTACCACTCTTGTGGATGAATGCATTTGTATAGAGTGAGAAACCAGGCAGAGGATGTGAGGGGAATCCACAATGCCTGACTCTAAGCCTTCCTTTCCTGCTGTGCATTTTCCTGCTTGGAGCAGGATCAATATCATCATATATTTCAACAACGGTGCATCGAGGTCCCTGGAAAATCAGTGTTATGGATGATTAACTGCAAAGTGAAATTCTCTTAGAAATGTTTTCCACAGAACTAGGATTAAAAGAGTCATAATCACAGGAATTTTTCTGGTCAAGTACTTTAAAAGTTTCAAATTGTATTAAGACAGCATGAAATGCACACTGGTAACTTCCTTATTCCCTCCCTCCAATGTGTGTAGTTTAAAAACAGGACATATCTATCTTAGAACAGATGATTATAGAGATCTTAAAATTATGTTTAGGTATTAATTTATGTGTCCCATAGAGCAAAAAACCATGCTATTCACTAGGTATTGCCTAGAAAAACAATTTGTACTCCAATGGGATATGTTCTGTCTGCTGTCTCTGTCAAGCACCATGGATCCAAAGGTAGTTAGACCCTAGAATAAGAGGAAAAAAAATCTTCTGGAGAGTCAATTGCTTACCTAGGTAGAAAGAGTGAGAATTATTTGATGCCATGAGATGGTTTGTTTGTTTATTCTCTGGATTTATTACATAAAATGAACTTTTGTAGGTTCTCTGAAGATACTGCAGGGAAAGTGGAGGGAACAGAAAGATAACCATTTTGTACAGGGCTGAACTGAAGTGGTTCTGGAAGATGAAGACAGTTCTGACTGACTTACTGAGCTGACTGATGGGTGTAGAGGTTGGGTTAGGGTTGAAGTTCAGCACTTTAAGAGTGTTTTGCAATCAGCTCTGGCACAATGCTAGGCAGATGAAGGAACTGGTGAGCTATAGAGAGAAGGGTTGATTTAATGAGCGAGTAGGTAACAAAGGGTAAGAGAGGAAGAATTTATTTTTCAGTACAGAAATATATTTTCCTGGAATATATTTTGTTGACATAGAGAAAAACATCTACTCACATATAAAAGACAGTCCTGTGGTAAATCTCCATACTACCTCTTCTGGCTAATACTGTGTATATAACAGGAATCACTTAGAAAAAATAGCTTTGATGTCAGACTTCATTGCTTTGGTGGAAGGAATTAAAAAAACACCACAAACAAAAGCAAGCTACCATGTTTCTCACATATTGGTGATCTTACATGGATAATAATATTACCTTTGAATGAGCAAATGCATCCCATAGGTCGATAGGTGATATTTCTTCAGAGTTAGACTCCGTGGATGATGAGTCAAAACATGTAAAGTTAGTTGTGGAAAAGGAAAGCTTTTGAAAGTGCTAACTACATACAAGTGTTTCTTCTCTTTGCGGTTGCTTTTCATTTCTTTGACAACATAATCTGTGGTAGTGTAGGGACCCATTACCAATCTCATTCTTGGTGTTCATATTGCATTGCCAGCATTTCCACTGAAACAACTTTGCACAGGGTCAAAACTAAGGCTTTTATAAAGTCGGTGTTTTGCATTCCTTATTTGATGAAATATGCATAGATACACTGTCATTAAACTTCAAATGAAGTGCTGTTTAAAACATTAAACACAGATACTACAAAGTTTATACCACTTTGTAACTTACATTGACATTTAACCTAATTTATAGTGACTGCTGCTTAGTCCAGGTGGATACTAAACTGCAACTGTTCTTTAAACATTATTCTGTGTACCCTCCAGAGTCAGTTCTAATTTGTTTGACTTCCTTTCAAAGTGCTAGCTCCTCTGTTGGGGAAAAAAAGAAACAGCCAACAAACCACAAACAAACAAACAAACAAAAAAAACCCAAACCAAACAAAAAACCACACACACACACACAAAACCAAACAACAAAACGACAAACATTTAGCTAAGAAATTATGTGGATTTTTTCAGCTTTGATTTTCACTTATTATGAAGTGTTGCTGCAATAGAGTATATTGTTGGTATCTTTAATTGACAGTTTACAAAATTATGTATTTCATGTATTTCTTGTAGTTTTGTGACATTTATTTCTCTTTAGTTACAAGTCTACTTTTTCACTCATAGATGAAATATTTCAAGGTATATCAGAACTTTTTCTGTCAAAGATATCTTGTCTGTTTCCTAAGATTAATTTTAATCTTCATTCTTTCTTTCATTTTCCTTCCAAACTGCACAAGTCCCTCTTGTCAAAATACCATAGAAGGACATGGTAAGATTTCAATGCAAAACTTGGTGAGCTTGTTTAAGAACTGCCTTTGATTTCAGTGGACTTTGGATCATTCTAGGAGAAAGATAGTTAGACCTTTGAAAGATATTAATTACTTTGGTTTGATTGCAAACAATTCTTTAATGTCTAATTCTTCATTTTTCCTTTTAGTAGAATATTATTTAATTTTGATCCTTTTCATTTCTTTCCAACAGTCTGTTCCAAGAACATCAGCAAGCAACTTGATTTAACATAAGAAAATTAATATTTGATACTGTATACTCTAGAAACTTTCATCATCCAACAAGACTGCTTAAATTGCACTTCAGATATGTATGTGATAGGTGATATGCTGAACATATGCTAAAGTTTTAATTCTGGTATTACCTTAGCCTGAAGAATTCCTTTTGATAAATTTTTTAATGCATTGAAAATGGGAAAGAAGTGATGTCCTACCCAAGTAGGTGCTTGTCAGCAACTAAACCATGTAAGATTTCAAATTTTCACTTAAATGACTGACAGATAAAAATTCTTGTATTCGATTCTGAGACTGTACAGAAGCATGGTAAGACTGTTGCTGTCTTTTACAACAGTGGAAAAAGGATTAATGATATAACATTGATACTTAAAAAAAAAAAAAAAAAAAAAANNNNAAAAAAAAAAAAAAAAAAAAAAAGGAGAAACCCAAGACTTTGAGTTTATAAAAACGAAACAGGTAGAAGATGACTTGTTTTGGTAACTTATTTCAGAGTCAGTGTTTCTAATAATTGTTGTAAATAGAGAAGTCATGATACATAGACAGGAGAGAAATAGAAATAATAATAAAATTAAATGAATGGTTCTGAAGCTGTGCTTCAGGAACAAACCAGGTCTTTCTCTCATCTAGTATTAGGAATACAAGCAATCAACAGTATGAATAATTAACATTGCAGCCTATCAGATACTGAGAAATAAGATGATAAGAGATGATGAGATTATGCAAAGCAGGTTCATCTATCACTCAATCATACAGCAGGTGAAGGAGGACATCATCTAGTCTAGTTCCTGCTCAAAGCAGGGTCATGTAGAGTACGTTTCTCATGGCCATGTTGTCATGTTTCTCATGCTCTGGGAGCAGCCTAACATGAGTATTCAACCACTGTCAGAATAATATTTTTTTTTCTTATATTTAAATTACATTTGCTATACAGCAGTCTGAATGTACTTTCAGTACAAAAAATGTACCGAATGAGAGGTAAGACAATTATTGCTTGCAAAAGAACAAGCCCTTGTCTGTGAGAGGAACAGGGTCCCTGGAGCACAGTCTGAGCAAGTGCTGAAGTACCATGCCTGGTTTGCCCCTGTTTTACTATAATATGTAAAAATCTAAAGAAAGGGGTTGAACTCTCCACTATTACTTGAGATTATAACCAGTTCTTGTGAAATAGAAAGCTCATTGCAAAAGAAAAGTGTGACCTAAAGGAGTCAATTCACTCCATGGGTGAAGCAGCTTGAAGCAACAATGAGTTTTTAACAGGAGTAGCTTGAGCCGCACTGAGCAAATGAAATATGGAATTCATAACAATATGGCATAATGGCACAGATTAGATCTTCTTCAGAGAGTCAATTTTCATGCTGTGGCTTGCTGTCTTGATCAATGAATTAGGTTTCTGAGACTCATGTAGCTCACCTCATCCAAAACACCATGTACAACCCCCCTTCACTGACTTAATCCTGCAAATAATAATAGAAATTGATATAGCAGGACAAGTGAACTCATCATCTCATGGATAAGTATCTGAGAAAAGTGTCTCCTCAACACCACTTACCATCTGAACAGATAATTAGGAGAGAAAGGACTGGAATGGGAATTAAAAATTCAAGTGTATAGAGGATTTAAAATCAACACATGTTAATGTCTACTTTTTTTTTTTTTTATTTATTCAAAAATATTCTTCTGTCCATTATTCCTCTAGCTATGTAGGAAGAAGTTTGTGATGTACAGGCAGTTTTGGAATAGTGTTAAGAGGAATTTAGGGTAAGCGCCAGGAGCATTATATAAATCGGCAAGCACATTGTAAAGGAGAAATGGCTAAATGATTTCCATCAAATGTTTCTTTCCAGACAGAAAGGATTTTTTTTACAAGTTCTATACAGGTGCAACAGAAATATTCCTGGATTTATATTCAAAGATTACTGATCTTTTGTCTATGAAGAAAAAGCCCACATTTTGTGTTTAGTTTTCAATGACAAGTTGAATTCTCATAGTGTAAACATAATTGAAAAAATAGTTTTTTCTTCCAGTCTCTTTTAAAGTTAGCCATAAAAATGTCCTATTTTTTTTCTACCCAACCCTACTTTGAGATGTAATGGGCAATACTAGAGAAGAAACTGAAAGCAGGAGGAAGGTGCAGTCATAATGATAATAGGATGAGGTTGTGGTGACAGCTGTAAGGTGAAAGATCTGGCATTGTCATCTGGATCAAAATTGTGCTAGCCTATTAAGAAAAACATAGAAGTATATGGGATGAGAAAGGTGTCTTAAAGGGAATATTTAAACTATAATAATATTTATCACTACTGGAAAACTGGTATAAATTGGAAAAAAAAAATGAAATGTGTTTAAGAGCAGCTGGGTGAGAGCCTAGAGAGAGACTACTAAATGGAATAAAATGGGAAATTGTCCCTTTCTGGAGGCAACTAAATGTTTTAAATGCAGGCTAAGTTTTAGGTGACAGGCTAATAAATCTTTGAAATACTGTATCCTGAAATATTTTTCACACTGTTGAACAATAGATCAACAATTAGAGATATTTTAGACAGTTAAGCAACAAAGTGGCTGACTACTGCACTTTATGCACACCTTGCAAAGGCTTGTGAGTTTTCTGAAATCTATCAACCTAAAACTGCTTGTGGTGTTTGGTAGAATCATAGCCATTCATCTCCACAGCCCTTCATGTAATCCTCAGGGATGACAGTAGTCATGATGGTGAGTCAACATGCATTAGGCACAGTTTAGTAACCTTAGTCCAGATTTCCTTTGAAAGTTTGTTACTGCAATACACTTTTTGTTACACCTACTTCACTGTACCTACTGTTTCTGTCCTGTGTAAGTTAATACTACATAGGGTATTCCAGCATGTTGCTATCTCACCTCTTTTTATGTTCTAGACATTATCTAATAGGTGAAGATACATAGTTCAGTAAGTAGGTAATTAACCAATGAACTAGACAGTATGATAAATAGCTATGGACATAATTTAAGGAATGTGTAAGGAATGTGGCCATGGACATACAGTAAAAAAGGTCATGTCAAAAGGAACTGTCGTGCCGAGAGGCAAAGACTGTCGGAAACAGCAGAAATGTAACAGGACAAGTCACTGCACAATAGCTTCTCCTAGGAGAGAAATCCTAATGGAAATCCAGTCCCTTCCCTTCCCTTCCCTTCCCTTCCCTTCCCTTCCCTTCCCTTCCCTTCCAAAATAGCAACACACTGGCGTTATATTTTAAACAAATATTCATAGTGGGGTTTGTATGAATACAGTAAAAACTTAGTGATCTTGTACAATTGAAATTCAGTTCAGGACACTGTGGGTAAATCTATCTGCATTTTAAAGACAAATACAAGAGTTACTTTCTGAATCTGATCCTTGTGAAGTCCACAAAATACACTTTACAGTACAAGAGAAACTGTAGATACAGGGAAAAGAGGATTTCTAGTATAAAAAGATAAGAGACCAGGACATTATTCTTTATGTGCTGAAATATGGGTCTGGATTCCTATGTCTAGCTATTATGCCTGACTTTTTTGGTCTGTGTTAGCAAAATAACTAACTAGGTTGGATCTAGCGTAGTCTACCACTTACTGTAACAACAGGTTTGATAAATTGATAATTTTATTTATTTTAACTCTTTTAAAAAACTGATTTCAGAAGTTCTCAGAATAGAAATAACTTTTCTAATGATAATTTCCTTTTTCTTTTTCTTTTTTTTTTTTTTCCTTTCAGAAAGTATGGAGATCAAATGTTTCACTTTCCTTTATTCTCACTATTATTTGCCAAATTTTATCCAAATTTGTAAACAGTTTTGTGTCCTAAAAAGTGTATTTGCTGGTAAAGTATTTTTTCTGAATATTTACAGAATTACACCTCTTATCCCTTGAATGTATACAACAGCTCACAAAACCTGGAGAATTTGCCATAGTTGCACAATTAGTGGACCTAAAGAACCACTGAAGGGTTTATAAGACTGCTTGCCTCAACCCATTTTAGACAGTTAGGAATGAGTTTCAAAGTTAATGAGTGGATTTAACTGTTTTTGACTTCAAGACCAGGCAGCAAGCTGTTTGGCTCAGGAAGACAGTACAGTCTCATTTCAACCTGAGCTGGGCAAATCCGTTATAGTGATCTGGACTTGAAGCAGTCTTGATTTCTAGCAGAGCAGCAAATGTTAACAATGTTGTACCTCATGATGAGCAAATGGAAGGTGAAGTAAAGCCAAGAAAATCTCAATCTATATTGAATGCAGACTTCAAGTTCATGTTAAGGTCATACAGACATAAGATGAAAAAACACATAGTACAGACACATAATGCTCCCTTTACCCTTTTTGTTAGTATTCTGATGGTTTGGGGATAAAGCCTGGCAGATATGTCAGGATGAATGATTTTTGGATTTTGATTTCAAGAAAGTGCCCTTGTAGAAGTCTGCACAAAAGTAAATTAATGGAATAAGATGCTTGAAGATGTTAAAGCATTTTTTGTATGCTTTTTTTTGCGGTAACAATTTAAAGGGTCAGTTACAACTTTACTCGTTCAAAACCGCAGTATATGTACACAGCTTACATTTTAATTCCATTGGAATTAAATTAAATGAATTTGTAGTTTACTGCAAAACCATTTCTCATCTAATCAGAATCTTTCAAGATTAATTTACAAGTATTTTGAGTCTTTGACTTGCTTTTTCTCAAATGAACCAGTCATTTATTGTATTAACTCTAGGACTTGAATATATAAAGACATCTGATGATAACGTACATGGATAAGATGTACTGAAATACTATGATAATATTACAAAGAATGTATACATCTTCTAGAGCCAGAAAAATACTTCTATATCCAAATACTTTACATGTAGAAATAGGGCATCCCTTTAAATCACATATGCTGTCTTTTAGAGTATTTTCCACTAAGACGCAAACAACTTATTAAATTTATTTTTTTAAGGAAATCCTAGTCTATTGTCATACATACTTGTAAATCTGGTTGTGAAAATGTGGTTTCTAGAGATATCCTGTGTTGTCTCCCTCTTACTCAGCTTCATATATCAGCAGTTTATATATGTATATACTAGCTAGTAACCCAATGTTTCTTCAAGGTCAATAGAGAGCAATATCCAATGATTCATCTGACCTATTTTAATCATCTATTTTAGGATGAGATGACTCACACTTTGAAAGTGCCAATTTTACTCCACTCACTCTGAAAAAGTCTTGACAACTAGCTGACTTGAAAATATCTGTACTGCTGATGTCTATATTTGTGATCTCGTGAATGCCATTCTGTGTGTCTGTCTTCAGAACTCTTTGATTTCCCCATCCTTTATTTATGAAAATTCTAGTCATCCAATCAGTGAGTCAAAACAGAATTGTATAGCACTGCTGAATGTGCATATACTACAAGTATCAACTGGTTGCTAGCACATTTTAAACACTCTGTGAACGAAATTCACATAGTAGGCTGGATTCTGCAAGTCATGTTGTTTCAGGGTGAAGTAGCTTCAGAAATTCTTTTAAAACTGGCTTATTCTCATTTAGGATAAAGTAGTTTGGTACGGGATATTATTGGTACTAATATATATATAAAGGCACTTCCCTCCTTTTCATATGAATAAATGCAGTTATGTTATTTCAAAAGAATCTTCTATATGGAAAAAATTGTGTGCTTCCATTAACTTCCACTGTTTTGATAAAACTGAGAGGGTTAATCACACCGTAACAGTGAAAACTGAGTTTTGTATGAAGCCTGTCCTGAACACAGTTCCTACTTAACATATGATAGGAACCAAAGTTCTTTGACAATTTTTTTAAAATGCAGTTGGTAAACATTATGACAATTGGTTATGCACAGGAAAGGGTGGAACACTGAAGATAAGTTGGCCTTCTTCAGTATTCTCCTTCCTGCATTTAAAGAACGTGACCTTTAGTATAATGATATTACTGATCTACTACTAGAGAAATAAATTTTCATCAACAACATGGGGAACTAGTGCAAAGATTTCAAAACCTGACTTCCTACTCTGTGCCTCAAAATCATGTTTCAATGCTTAAGCTATTATTTAAACAAAACTACTTTTAAGGAGGCAACCCAGCTGTTGCTGTATTTTGGCTTTCAATAAAACAATTTATTCCTAGTCATTAAAAAAAACCCACTTTCTGATGGGTACAGAAAACTGTTGCTCCTTGAATATCAAAACTCAGTAACAGCAGAAACTCACTTCTGCATTTTTTGAAGCATAAACCTAATGCTTAACAGTGTTAATCTCTACTGGAACATGTAGCATATGAGTACAGAGGTTGTGAAAGCAGTCATTGTCTCAGGCTTCACTGCAAGTGTAACCAACCAACTATGAATTGTAATAGCTGCCAATTTCACAGGGATTTAGAAGTACGATATGGCATTATATCATATAGCAATTAATTTTAGAACTGTACCTTATTGTTCATTTCACGGATTTAGTAGGTTAAATACATGGCTGATTAAGGAAAGGTGTATTTATTAATATCTTAGTATAAATAAATGATTTGTGTTTATTTACAGGAACTACTAATGCCCCCAACCAAGGCAGACAGTGAGCAGTATGGATGAAAGAGGTCTGGCCCCTCAGCCTGTGTCTTGGCCAGTGTAGATGCTGCCAAGGATTCTATCTTCAAAATGGTAGCTTTCTACATTGGTCAGCTGAATTTCATTGTACATGTTGGTCTTGCAGTTCCTATGTTTCTTTGATTGTCATGGAATCACGGAATTGTCAGAGTTGGAAGGGACCTCTAGAGATCATCTGATCCAACTCCACTGTTAAAGCAGGGTTGTCTAGAGCACATTACTCAGGACTGCATCCAGGTGGGTCTTGAAGGGCTCCATAGAAGGGGACTCCACACCTTCCCTGGGCAGCCTGTTCCAGTGCTCTGTCACCCTCACCCTAAAGAAGGCTTTTCTTATATTTGAATGGAACTTGTGCCTATTGGTACTTGTCCTGTCACTGGGAACCACTGAAAAGACTCCAGATTCATCATCCTTCAACCCACCCTTCAGATATTTGTAAGCATTAATAAGATCTCCCCCTCAGCCTTCTCTTCTCTGGGATAGAGTCCCAGCTCTCTCAGTCTTTCCTCATAAGGGAGATGCTCCAATGCCTTCATCACCCTTGTTGCCCTACGCTGGACTCTCTCCAGTAGTTCCCTGTCTCTCTTGAACTGGGGAGCCCAGAACTGGATGCAGCATTCCAGTTGTGGCCTCACCAGTGCAGAGTAGAGGGGGAGCATGACCTCCCTCGACCTACTGCCACACTCTGCCTTATGCAGCCCAGGATTCCTTTGGCCCTCTTGGTGACAAGGGCACATTGCTGGCTTGTGGATAGTTTACTGTGTACCAGGACCCCCAGATCCTTCTCCTCAGAAGTGCTTTCCAGCAGGTCTGCCCATAACCTATATTGGTGCTTGGAATTCTTCCTCCCCAGGTGCAGGACCCTACGCCTGCTCTTGTCTTAATTGTAGAAGTTAAATGCTTTACTAGATTTCATGTTTTTTTTGGCAGAAGGCTGAAGAAAGGAATTGCAAGAGTAGCTTCATCTTGCTGTGGGATGGAGTTAGATACAGTTTTTCATGTGCTTGTCTGTTATTGGATTTATAATCTAATTATTTTCTTCCATTGCATGCAAAGGGGTTTTGAGCATGGTAGATACATGGTTATCTTTTACTGTTTTCAGAAGCTGGATCTGTGAAACTCCCTATAATTCTTTAGGTGTCTTTTCTGAGTTTTTCATGCCTACCTCAATCCTGCAAGGGGCTGAGAAACTCTCAAAAAATGCTTAGTGTGTTCAAGGTCTATAAAAAACAGTGGAAATGGAGCTCACTCACTGGATTATGATATCATACAAAATCAGATCCTCAGTGAGCCATGGACTATCAATTTATACGAGATACATTTGTGAAACTTAATATCTTCTGCCTTATTTTAATAGTTTTGGACATACACAGATAATGCAGAACAGTATCATATAAAATATATAGTTTGCATTATTTATTTTGATTTGTAAATATTAAACCCCATGTTCTGTTATTTGCATTATTACTGACTAGTGGCTTAATTGAATTCAGCAAGCATAATATACAAGACATTTAAGGATAGCAAAGCTACATCTTTAAGTGCTTGTAATGATGAGTTAAAGAATTATACATCTCAAAAGCACTGTTACTTAGGAAGAAATGCAAATATGTCTAAGAACTTATTTAATACCTAACTTCTGATGTTTTTCCCAGCTTTAATTGCATTCTCATTTTCTAATTAATTTTAGAAGGAATACTCCTGGGGATACTTATTTATTAGCGAATTTGAAGATTTATAACTTTTCCTTGAGTGAACACTATAGAATCTGTGAAAAACACTGAAATACCTGAGCATAGGTATAAATAACAGAATGTCAGAATGAAAATAAAATGTGATTTATGGTCATATAAAGATGTGCTTCATTGACAAAGGTAGATGTCTGTAAAAAAAGTCACTGATATTTTATGTGTGAACTTAAAATTTTTCAGCTGAGGACTGTGTTGCATATTTGTCCCCTGTAATTTCTTAGGAAGCACTGGGAATGTGCACAGAGATTTGATATCAGAAGAAGTCAACCATTGTAGCAGAAGTAGTGTTAAATTTGAAAGGGTAACAGATGTGCAAAACAAGAGGCAGAGTAGAGCTGCTGCTTTTCAAGAAGACAAAGATTTGGAGACTGAGAGTCTCTGTTAATTCAAGAAATGCACACTGAAAAACATATGGACACATAAATAAACATAAATACACCTTATGTGCGTGACTATGTTTATTTCAGATGCTCTTGACTTTATTGATAATCCTGTGATTACTTATTGAGGGGGAATTTCAATCATATCTCCAAGAAGAAAATATAAACTGTAAAGCTAGGTTCAAAAGTACAGATGGAAAATTTGTGATTGTTGATAGTTGTTAAGGCTACGTGTAATACCCTGATCTACACTGACATACTTTGATACATCCACTTCCCTCTACCATTTTCCAAACCTTCTCATAGTATTAATTCTTAAAGAAGATTTATTTTTTCCTTTAATAATTTATCTTTTACTGAAGTCCAAAATTCATATGGTCATGAGATAGTATCTACACCTCGACTAGTCATCTATTTCTGGAGAGAAATAGACAATTACTCTTTGTCACCCCTTAACATTTGCAACTAAAAATCTGTTCTCTTTATAGCCAGAAACATGTTTCTGCATTTACTTTTTGTGACAAAAAAGATCACATTTCCTGAACAGCTTTACTTATGTATGGATTTACTCATTGCATGCTTATGAAAACTTTACCCTACTGATGCTATCCATTTATTTCCATTTCAAAGAATTTCTTCCACTTGTTTTTCTTAAAAAAAATTTAATTGCAAAAGCAAGAAAACCTTTCTCTATTTTTAAGAGCTCTGCTTAAAAAAGAATAAAACTGTTCTGAAAAGTAAGTACATACTTTCCCTAGAAATAATAATCTCTGAAGAGCATCCTGAAGAACCCTAGTCAAATGGAATTTAAAGAAGGCCTATATATGGATAATTATATTGCCTTAAACTGAAGCTGTAGGACTAAGAACCCAGATCTATAACAAATTAGGACAATTTTTAGTTTAATAACACTATTTGAGACTATTGTCTAAAAGAGGAGATTAATAACATCTCAAATGACTTTTACATAATTACATCAATGTTTATTTTGCTCTGCTATAGCGAAATAAAAGGGTCTGCAAGTAAATGTTACTAAGGCTTGTTACCTATGTTTTCTTTTAATTTGATAATGGCTACTCAGCCTTTCTCTTGTCTCTTTAACACAGATCTTAAAAAAAGAACCTTTTGTTATTTGTTTCCTTCTCATGCAACCATGATCTCTTCCACATTCTCATAAATTTTAGGATTTTAAAAACGTGTTCTAAAGGGGTTGGTTTTCAGAGGTGCTGAGAGCAGCCACTGCCAACTGTTTTATTGATGCTCTGAAATGCTGACAAATTTATCCGTTACACTTTAGTAACGTACTGAAAAAAACCCACAGAAGCAGCAGTAGAATTACCAGGCAGCTGTAAATGCAGCTCCTTACCCTTTGAACAGATTTGTGCTCGCCTATGCAAATGCCTGAAAACCCGGTGGGCTTTTACACAGATGAAGCAGTCAATTACAGAACTGGGTCCCTCGACAAATGTTCATTGCACATTCTCTAGTACAATAGATTGCAACATCAACAGTGTCTGAAAAATATAAATTAGTTAAGACCACTAGAGTTAACTATTTAACTAAATAATTTTCAAATCCAATGCCATTCTTTTTCCATAATGCTGATGCTACAATATATCAAGTTGAGATACTGAGATCTGTATTTTTGATCACTTTTATTTTAATTAATTTAAAAAATCAGTTTAATAAAAACCTGCACCAATATTTTAGAAGCGCCAGACTGTAGCTGATTGCTTTTCCATATTTTCTACTTAAAAGTATTCAAAAATGCAAGAATTTTTTTTTTTTTTTCTGTAACAGTTGTACATAATCTACCACATGTATGAAAATTATTCTAGACTCTTGATCTGCTTTGGTTTTTTGTTTCTTTTCTATGAAAAAGTAATTAAAAAATTTACTAACTTCAATCTTCTCTCAAATAGTAATTTTAATCTTTATGTATTTCTCTAAGGAAAATAGTGATTACATAATTATCTTGATAATTTACTGCATTGATTTTCTATTAATAAAGTAAAAACATCAGCAAAATACTATGCAGCAAATTGATTGGCTAGAATTATTACTATAGCAAATATATAGCAAATTATTATGCAGTTATGTTATTAAGTCATTCATGCTTATTTGTTAGAGGAGATTCCATTAGTAAGTGCAGCACAGGAAAAACAAAGAAATCATATTGTTTAACCTAACTATAAAATTAAATAGGATTTATGTTTCTCAGCTTACAGGGTAGTATCCCCAAGTTTAGTCTGATGTCTTTAAAAGACTCATTGCTTTTTACATTTTGGCAACTATCGTAAAATGTCTGGAACAACATGTATGTTATTAGAATTTGCATTTTTAACTAGTTTAAATATCTTGCCTGTTTAGGGTCCAGCTCTGTTTCTGTGGCTTTTTCATGGCATTTTAATGGATGAAGATCAGACAGGTAAGATCAAGCATGATAAAGCAGTTATTCCCCATTTCTGTTGCCTTAGGACAGCAAGTCCTTGCTAAGTGACTTTTGGAAAGTCAGTCCTCTCATACAACAGCTAGTCTGACCCTTACCCCATGCTCTAGGAATCAGAGCATGTAGAGCACTCACAATGATTTTTTCCTTCCTCATGAACAACAGCCAACATCTGTTAGGGCTTTGATCTGGATTTTGGATAGATACTGTACTAGCTTTGCAGGAATGTGCTCATCTGTCAATGTGAAAATTAAGTGCTCATAAAGCCAGTGATCCCATCCTTGAAAACACTAAAGTGTCCCTTGGACATCAACCCTGCACAACGTTGTTGATCGTTCCACATTGATGACACATCTACTGACTTTTTAAGAGGACACAGAGCAGTTTTATGACCTCTGCCTTCCTCTATGGCTGGTACTTGGTTTCTTTCTTGATCTTTCTCCTACTGATTAAAAAAATGGACCCATGAGTACCCATGAGTGGAATCTTTTATAAGCAGGGTACATTATGTCAAGGTTAAATGTGAACATTTGCTTTATGTTAGAAAAAAAAGCCTACAGGAAAATTTCCTGCTCTTCGGAAGGGAGTCTAGCATAGAGCCAATAGAAGGAATATAGAGTGTACAAGGACAGGATGCTTTTGCAGTGAGTGAAGTAGGCTTGAATAATTTACAGTATTTTCGTTATTTTTTCACAAATACAGATGACAGTCAGTGACGGTAACCAGAGATAATATCTAAGAGGACATACAGGTGGAGAGAGCGTGAATATCTTAGGCCCTAGAGCAAGATAATTGAAGCACTGGATATGCTTTATTTATTTATTTATTTGTTCTGAAAACTCTGCTGTGTGCTGTACTGAGGACAGTGAAATCTCTCCTTGGGACTCTCTCATATTGTATGTAAAGAGCTATCAGTCAAGGAAGGAAAATCAGCAGAATCAAATGAAAATAATAAAAATAAATTTTCAGCGTTGATATACGTCTTTAGAAAGAGCAGACACAGAAGTGTACATTGATACCTAATCTTGCTTTTTAAAGATGCTTAGTCCCTTCTTTCTCCCTGGGTTTTTCCATATGTCAAGTTAATGTAAAAGCTTCCCTGACCACAGATTTTATCTTGTATTTATATTTCATGTACTTTCTTTAAAATAAAAATTTGCATACATGAATACTGGAAACTGCTTGAGCAGTTTGAAGAAAACTTACTTTTATTTCCTTGAAGAAGCAAGGAAGTTTAATTCTTTGTGATTCATGGGATCACATTCTTAGAGGTGACCTGAAGTCATGGGAAGGTAGATGAGCATCTGCTAAAAATCATTGTAAATTAAATTTGGAAAAAGCTATACTAATCTGCAAAGCAGCAGAACAAGCAAAACTGCAAATGCAGAATTTTAGAAAAGAGGAAAATCAAGAAAAAAAGGAAGACAGTTATTGTACAGCAGAACATGCTGAGACAAATGGAGAAAAACACCTGAGTGATGTACCTCAGAGGCCAGCCTAAGCAGCTATGTAAAAAGAAGTCAACATGCAGAGGGAATCTGCCCAACGGAGCTTCCCAAAAATATGGTTCTATTTTTGCTGCCATTCTTTATACAGGTGATGGCTTCCTTGTACGCTGAGCTTAGGGGAGGATCTGGATGATGCTGTGCTAACCATTTACCTTAACTGAGGGTATTGAGGCAAAAGAGGTAGTAAAAAGCAGTAAGCACTATGTCACCTCTTTTTCTTGTGCTGATCATCTGTGTGGCAAAGCACCCTGAGTGCTTTGTGATGGAGCAGGGCCAGCAAAGGAGAAGGCTGCAAGAACATGCCAAACAATTTTCTGGGCACAGGTGATAAAGGGTCAAGTGACCTTTCTAGCATACAATTGTAGTTGATCACCTATTCTACTCTCCTGGGAAGAAAGTGAATCTGGATAAAAATAAGAAAAACAAACTTTTTTTTTTTTTTTTTTCCCCAGAGCTTGGGTTATGTTATCCACTCAAAATTGCCAGTTATTTTTATTTCTCGTCCTTCTCAGAGCAACTGGAAGACTGTGCAGACAGTCTCTTCTTTGTGTCAGCTGCTGTACAAATGAGTCCAAAATATTCTCACTGACCCTCATTCCCTACAAACATGTCACGACAGCAAACCAACTCATTTAGTTGAAGTTGTCATCTATTCCTCACAGCAATGTGTTAGCTGCTGGCTCCTGTGTTAAAATAGTGGTCTCTCAGAGATACAATGTAGAATCAGCTCTTACAGCTAGCTCTTACGGCTTACTTACAAACAAGTAAGTGATGCTAACTGTGCATCCAGGTTTCTAAGTATCAGAGAAACATTGCAGACAGGTTCTGCTCCTCACCTCCTAAGAAGACTATGTTTGCAGCCTTATTCCATAATGGTAGCGTCCTTTTTCTTGTGCTTTTCCTCCAGCACAAAATAAAGCAGGGGAAAAAAAAGGGCAAGGAGGCAGGTTGACCAGGGGTGAAGCTGCAAATCTGTGTCTTGTACCTTTCAGTCTCTTACAGTCTTGATGAAAACTTTTGAAAGTCATGACCATTTCAGTTCTCACATCCACCAAAGATATAAATACTATAACTGCTTCTCCCAGTGTGATATGGTGGAGGCAAAAAAGTCAGAAAGGAAGCAGAGAGACAAAGAGTATGGGCATATGACTATCTGAACACAAAAATAGCGTAGCCAGGCTGGATTAGAGGGCAAATGCAAATTAGAATGAAATTACGATCCTTTCCCCTCTGCATGCAGGAAGTCTAGCACTTAGATACTATTAGCATTCATTTTCATTTCCAAAGCTTTGCAAATAGATTAAGTGTATCAAGTTTACTCTTCAGCATCTTGACCAAAGGCAGCCTTGACTGCAGCAGAGTCACGGCTTATTTAGCACAGTGTATCATCTGTTTCCACGGATTTCTCTGTTCACACTCTTGAGTGCTGCAGCAACTAGTATTACACAGTTAATGCAGTCTTGTCACAGAACTGATGCAGGTATAATCACTTACAGAAGTGAACAGGGAATCCTTGGGGCCCTGCTCTAGGTGACTGACTTAGCTTTAGGTGGTTGACTTAGCTTTAAGAACCACCAGAGCTGACAGGACCCAGTTGTGCCATTGAAAAGGAAAGCTTGTTAATTAAATTTCTGCTTCATGAGAATATTACACAGATGACATTCAGCTACTTTATAAAAGTTTTACAGTGTGGTACAGCAGTCAGGAGCATTTGTTATAAATGCCAGCACTATCCAGTGCTTTTCTCAAAGAGAAACTCCACTAGGTTGACAAAATCTCTTTATGCAGTTTAATTAAAGGTTTACTCTGACAATCCTAGATACTTAACAGTCCTAGATACAAACAGCTTTGATAATTGCTACTTGAATAAAACAAACTATTTACAAATTCTCATTCTTGAAGGATGTAAGGAAATTGTACCTTTCTGCTTAAATTTTATTCCCAACAAGTGCCTGGTTGAGATCTTGCAAAACATTTAAGCATGTGTTTATATGTAAATGTAATAGCAGCTCTAGACTTCAAAGACTTAATTTCAAGAAGACTTAATGTGAGAAAATAATACTAAGGGAGAATTAGTACCACCTAACTTTAGCCATGTGAAAGTTGTGTATCTAGTAAAGTTAGTACTGGAGTTCTTTTTGTAATCAATGGTAATAGACAAAGGCTATGAGTCTTGATTGTCTTAGGCATCTTAAGTTGGGAAATGCTTATCTGACAGTTGGCTTCAAAAGGAATCTAGGTAATGAACTTAGACTTAATGCCTAGCTCTTATAAAGCTAAGTGAGATGAATCTCATCCTTCATTTCCAGAGAACAACGGATGCAACCATTACAGTAGTTCCTTTCTCACAAACACCCACACTTCATTGCAAGACAAAGGCATAAGCATGATATTATTAACATAATCATTCTGGATAAAACATAAACTTCATATAAATGGAAGTGGTTTATTTTCCTATCTTTTTTTTTTTTTTTTTTTTTTTTAATTGCAGCCCTTAATGTTCTTAACCATTGCTCATTCTGACATGAGAATGTTATGTGTTACATATTCTGTGTCTGAAACACTACTTGTTCCTGGTTTTCATTATGTTCTTCAACTCTATTTGTTCTGTTACTAGCATATTTTCTTTTGTTTCCTCCCTTAAAAGCAAGGACACATCTTTTCCTGTCCCAACGTATGACCTGAAGTTGTATTCTGTCTTCTTGGTGAGTATCCATAGCGCTGTTTCATAAGTTATCACTGTCAGTAAAACATGATCAAAAGCATTTGGGATGAAATCCTGGTTTGGTCTTGAAAAATTTGAAAAATTCCAAGTTTTCAGTGGGAAAAGATGTAATTCTGTTTGTGAAGAGTTCCTCCTTCTGAAATGTTTATCTTTCCACAGCTCACTTCACCAGTCTAAATTTTTATCTTTAGGACAGCTAAGGAAGGCATGAAGCAAGTAGGTCATGTAGGCACTACTGCAAATTGTATCCTTTCTTCTATTTCCTGTTAGCAAAAAATTCAAGTTTGTCATGAGCAACAAACAACACTGAGCTTAAGTTACATGAGTAGAGCTTCTTTAAAAATTATCACAGAGTCTTAGAATAGTCTGGGTTGGAAAGGGGCCTTAGAGATCATCAAGTTCCATGGGCCGGGACACCTACCACTACCATTGGACAGACTTAGTCAAAGTCCCATCCAGCCTGGCTTTGAACACCTCCAGGGATGGAGCGTCCACAGCTTCTTTGGGCAGCCTGTTCCAGTGTCTCACCACCCTCACAGGAAAAAATTTCTTCCTAATATCCAATCTAAATCTCCTTTATTTCAGTTTAAAAGTGTTACCCCTCATCCAATGACTAAACCTGATAAAGAGGATCTCCCCATCTTTCCTGTAGGATCCCTTTAGGTACTGGAAGGTTGTGCTAGGTATTATTTTCCCAGAGCAGCTGGATTTCAGATAATTGCTTCCCTTAAATTAATCAATGCCTGCTGGTCTCAATGCTCACTCCATGATCTAATTAATGGTCTGTAGTGGTGTATTTAAAGAACATCCAGGTCAGGCTTGGGGCAGCATAATGCTACCCAGAGCATTCAAAACTTTTTGAATTAACCCATTTGTTAGAGCTTAACTCAAACAGGAACAGAATATAGACGTGCACTTGGTTACCCTGGTAATGAGAATCTTGGTCATATAAATAAAATAAATAAAAATTATTAGCTAGGTAATATTTTCTTTGTTTCTAAAGTCTAACTTCATAATGTCAAAGCATTCTTATTTGCATCTTTCATATTTCACTTCAAACATCATTTATTATATATTGCATAACTGAATACTTTTAAAACAAGGTTATTATAGAGTTATCATGGGAATATAATGCTGAACAAAAAAAAATTTCTGCAAGTCTTATGATGAGGGCTGTGACTCTTCTTGGTTCCTTCATCTTGATCTGACTAAAATTTGCTGAGTTTTGATTGTTCTTGATTTCAAAGGCACAGATGCTCAGTTTTTCTACAAGGCAATTGTGGTTAACCTGTTTGCAGTTCATTTTCCACCTTTGAAAAATGAAGGCCATTAAGGATTCTCTATTTTGCAAGAATTCACTGTTGCAAAGCTAAATTACTTAACAACAGTCAAATATGCTGAGATCTTGTTGTAGAAGACGCCATGCCACAGAGGCTGCAAAGTGGCATTATAATGGTTACAAATGCAGGGAATGGGCAATGGGAACAGAATCAGCAGCTTGGGTGATAGGGTATTTGTAAACAGAATGTGAGGCAAAAGAAGTCTCTGGGGTGTAATTTAATTCTTTGTCGGAAGATTCATACCTGCTGGTAATGCCAGCTGAGTGGGTTTGTCCTATACAAAAATATGATTTATTCAACTTGAAGATCTGTATGATGACTTTTTTTTTTAGTTCTTTCAAGTCATTATTTCAGATAGAAATGTGATTTTGTTAATGTATGTAGCAAGGTGGGGATATGCATTTGGAATATGGCAACTTAGGGCAATTGCATCATTATTGTGAAAAGTTATTGTGACAGACACATTATTAAGGCATCATTAATAATGCCTGTCACAAGAAATTGCTTTAATTTTTTTTATGAACCGTAGGATCTGGAACTGGTTGTCACACTAGGGCTGCTATGGAAGACAATAATCCCAACCAATGTAAAGTCCTGAAGAGGTTGCCTGTTGGTGATGTCTTGGAAGGCTTACATTTTAACATATATTGGCAGATTTTCATGATCATTCTAATGGTTCTGGAACATTTTTCCAAAATATCTTAATGGTCTGATGATAAACTATTTGAATAAGAGTTTTTCCTCCTGTCCTGCAATAATTTTTCTCCAGCTGTTGATAATAATATGAGTGAAGATACAAACCTTTTGAGTTTTTTTGTACATTTCACTGTTTGGCATTCTATGAACCATGCTCTCCAATAGAATTACTCAGAAAATGGGGTTACCTATTAATACAATCTCTGTAAAAATGCCTGCCTTTTTCTTGTACAGCTCAGTTTTCTATTGAACAACCAGACTTTCTCATAGAAACAATTCATGGAACTGAAATTCTTACTATTATGATACCTGGCAGCAACATAAGATTTGCAAACAAATTTAGAAGTCTAAATGTAGGAAAGCATTTACAAAGTCTAAATATTTCTGTAGACTGTATATCAAACTCCCTGAGACATCCACATAGAGCTGCCATGTGTGACACAGGATCTATGGGATGTCTCTGAAATGACCTCTTGGGAGCAGGACAGAAACCTTAGGACATCTGAGGAACACTGCAGACCTCATTTCAAGCATCTGTACAGGGTGCTCAGTTCCCAGCTGGTAAATGCCCAGCCTCACTGGGGAGATGGTGGGGTGTCTGAGACCCCCAGGCAGAGCAGACCAGCATGGTGCCACGTTCACACAACCCCTGCCCAGTCCTGGAGTAGCAGCTACAGGCCAGATGGAGCTCCTTGCAGCCCCTGAAGTAACACTAAAGAGACTGTTCCAGACACCTGAACCCTGTTTGGTGCTGCCAGGTGTGATGTAGGTAGCTCCTGCCAGTTTCATGTACATCCATAAGATACTAGGCTGTAAGACAGCCAAAGTGGCACTAGGTCAGTAAGTAAACACCTGAAATGCTCCCCAGTGTTTAGACACAACATTTATTTTTGCACCCTCACACTGAGCTCCACCTCACTCTGTCCCAGCCCCTACAGAAAGGAGGAGACCCAGAAGAGGTGGGGTGGAACAGGACAATGATGAGCCATGAGGTGACTACAGCCTGGGGCAAGAGGTTAACCCCACACAGACAGGAGTTACAGCGGGCTTTCCATGTTGGATGTTTTCCCTATGGGCCCAAGTTATTTGGTTTGTCCATCCAACTGCATTTGAGCAAGGCTAAAGAGTGAAGGCACTTTTCTCACAGGCAGACAAGAGCTTGACCTTCCATCAGCTCTGGAACACCTGGTGGGCATGTCAATGTGGGCAGAATGTTAGTGGTGGCCAGGATACAGGTGCTGGTGACAGGGGCACCCAGGACAGGTACAGACAGGGAGGGCTGCACAGTGCTGGCTGAGTGGAGGCGAGCAGGCAAGTGGACAAGGGCTCAGATGAGAGACGGGAAGAAGGCAGGGAGAGGAGGGCAGGGCCAATAGGCCTGGAAAAGGGGTGAAGGGGTTGTCCATGGCATGACAGATGGCAGCTGCTCTTCCTTTCTCTTCCAGAGCAATAGGCTCACAAAAAGACCAGATATTCATGTATTCCTGTCCATGGTAAAACGCTGGAGAGGTTCAGTATCTACTTGACGGAAATTACATAAGGATAAATAATTGAGAGTCTGGCAGAGCTCTGGGCAGGTGATGCCAATTAAGACTGAGGGTGGTTTCTTGCTATGCTGCTTTTTGCAACCTCAGGACCAGACCATGGCTCAATACTACCATCCTAGACATACAGCCAGAGATTTGCAGCCTTATACAAAGACATCAAAACAAAGCTTAAGGCATGAAAGAAATGTAGAGCTCTGGGGAGGCGTTGACAATAATGAGATAAGAAGATTTCTTTTACACATGATATTCTGCCGTATATAGAAAAACACTCTGACAACAATAGGAGTAGACGAAGAAATGTACCTCTCCTCAGACACAAAGCCATCAGACGTTATGCGTCTTAAAGGACAACGACCCAAAGTAAAGGCATTAAGAGTCTGAAAGAGACCTGGGTACAGGTTGCCAATGGTGACACAGTAGAATTCCACTTTACATCTTTTCCTGTATTTGCAGTGGAAGGCCAAGGAATAACCACAGTAATTTCATATCCCATGCCAGAGATTTCTTGCCTTTTCAGAGGAAACTGGCTCAAAGTTAGGGCACTAAGAGAATTATAGAGCCCTGGGTAGACGTTGACTATGGTAAGCCAAGTTAGTTTCCATCTTAAATGATTTACAGCCTTTTGCAGCTACAGAACCAGCGCGGGCAAAGAATAAACCATGGCACGTTCCAGTCCTCAGCCAAAGATTTCCTCATTTCTAGAAGGACAACGACAGAAAATTATGACACCAAGAGAGTTGTAGAGCCCTGGTTAGAGATTGGCAACGGTGAACAAAACTGGATCACCTTTATACATGTTTTTTCTGTTTTTTACAGCTATTAGATCACGTTGAGACAGAACTAAACCATGGCAATTGTCTATGCTCAGCCAGAGACTTCTTGCTTTATGAAGAATGCTGGTTCCAAGTTAAGGCATCAGGAGAGTTGTAGAGCTGTGGTTAGAGGTTGGGAATGGTGATCCAAGCTGGTTTCCCTTTTACATGTTGTTGTGCCTTTTGCAGCTGCAGAACCAGAGCAGGCAAGGAATAAATCATGGCACTCTCCTGTGCCTTTCAAGAGATGGGCTAATTTCTGCAAGGACACTAGCTCCAAGTTAAGGCATCAAGAGAGTTGTAGAGCCATGGGTAGAGGTTGGGAATAGTGATCCAAGCTGGTTTCCATGTTACATGTTTTTCTGCCTCTTTACAGCTGTTGGGCCAGAGCAGGAGAGGACTACATCATGGCAATTGTCTGTCCTCTGCCAGAGATGGGCTGATTTCTGCAAGGACAATGACACAAAGTTAAGGCATCAAGAGAGTTGTAGAGCCGTGGGTATAGTTTGGGAATGATGATCCAAGCTGTTTTCCCTTTTACATGTTTTTGTGCCTCTTTACAGCTGTTGGACCAGAGCAGGAGGGGACTAAACCATGGCACTTTCCTGTCGTCTGCCAGAGACTGGGGCTCATTTCTGCAAGGACAATGACACTAACTTCAGGAATCAGGAGAGTTGTGGAACTGTGGATAGAGGTTGTCAATGGAGAGCTAAGCTGTTTTCCCTTTTACATGCTTTTGTGCCTCTTTACAGCTGTTGGACCAGAGCAGGATAGGACTAAACCATGGCAATTTTCTGTCCTCGGCCACAGATTTCTTGCCTTCTAAAGGACACTGGCTCCAAGTTAAGGCATCAAGAGTTTGGTAGAGCCGTGGGTAGAGGTTTCCAATGGTGATCCAAGCTGTTTCCCCTCTTACATATTTGTTGTGCCTTTTGCAGCTGCAGAACCAGATCTGACAAAGAATAACCTATGGCACTTTCCTGTCCTCTGCCAGAGATGGGCTGATTTCTGCAAGGACAATGACACAAAGTTAAGGCATCAAGAGAGTTGTAGAGCCGTGGGTATAGTTTGGGAATGATGATCCAAGCTGTTTTCCCTTTTACATGTTTTTGTGCCTCTTTACAGCTGTTGGACCAGAGCAGGATAGGACTAAACCATGGCAATTTTCTGTCCTCGGCCACAGATTTCTTGCCTTCTAAAGGACACTGGCTCCAAGTTAAGGCATCAAGAG
>VZRU01001846.1:333660-360213 GCA_013398155.1 Pedionomus torquatus
CTTTCCTGTGCTCTGCCAGAGAGGTGCTGATTTCTGCAAGGACAATGAAACAAAATTAAAGCATCAAGACAGTTACAGAGCTGTCGGTTGAGGTTGGGAATGGTGATCCAAGCTGTTTTCCCTTTTACATGTTTTTGTGGCTCTTTGCAGGTGTTAAACCAGAAAGGGCAAGGACTAAACCATAGCACTTTCCTGTCCTCTGCCAGAGAGTGGGGCTCATTTCTGCAAGGAATATGATACAAAGTTAAGGCATCAAGAGAGTTATAGTGCTGTGAGTAGAGGTTGGGAATGGTGAGCTAAGCTGGTTACCATCTTAAATGGTTTTGTGCCTCTTTACAGCTGCCGGACCAGAGCAGGAGAGGACTAAACCATGGCAATTTTCTGTCCTCTGCCAGAGATTTCTTGCCTTCTAAAGGACACTGGCTCCAAGTTAAGGCATCAAGAGTTTGTTAGAGCCGTGGGTAGAGGTTTCCAATGGTGATCCAAGCTGTTTCCCCTCTTACATATTTGTTGTGCCTTTTGCAGCTGCAGAACCAGATCTGACAAAGAATAACCTATGGCACTTTCCTGTCCTCTGCCAGAGATGGGCTGATTTCTGCAAGGACAATGACACAAAGTTAAGGCATCAAGAGAGTTGTAGAGCCGTGGGTATAGTTTGGGAATGATGATCCAAGCTGTTTTCCCTTTTACATGCTTTTGTGCCTCTTTACAGCTGTTGGACCAGAGCAGGATAGGACTAAACCATGGCAATTTTCTGTCGTCTGCCAGAGACTGGGGCTCATTTCTGCAAGGACAATGACACTAACTTCAGGAATCAGGAGAGTTGTGGAACTGTGGATAGAGGTTGTCAATGGAGAGCTAAGCTGTTTTCCCTTTTACATGCTTTTGTGCCTCTTTACAGCTGTTGGACCAGAGCAGGATAGGACTAAACCATGGCAATTTTCTGTCCTCGGCCACAGATTTCTTGCCTTCTAAAGGACACTGGCTCCAAGTTAAGGCATCAAGAGAGTTGTAGAGCCGTGGGCAGAGCTTGGGAATGGTGAGCCAAGCTGGTTTCCCTTTTATATGTTTTTGTGGCTCTTTTCAGCTGTCAGACCAGAGCAGGAGCGGACTATACCATGGCACTTTCCTGTTGCCTGCCAGAGATTTGGGCTGATTTCTGCATGGACAATGACACAAAGTTAAGGCATCAGGAGATTTGTGGAATGTGGGTAGAGGTTGCCAATGGTGATCCAAGTTGGTTTCCCTTTTACATGCTTTTGTTCCTCTTTACAGCTGTTGGACCAGAGCGTGAGAGGACTAAACCATGGCATTTCCTTTCGTCTGTGAGAGATTTCTTGCCTTCTAAAGGACACTGGCTCCAAGTAAAGTCATCAAAAAAGGTGTAGAGCCATGGGTAGAGCCTGGGAATGGTGATCCAATGTTTTTTCCTTTTTACATGTTGTTGTGCCTTTTGCAGCTGCAGATCCATTTCTGGCAAAGAATAAACTATGGCACTTTCCTGTGCTTTGCCATAGAGGTGCTGATTTCTTCAAGGACAATGACACAAAGTTAAGGCATCAAGAGAGTTGTAGAGCCATGGGTAGAGGTTGGGAATGGTGATCCAAGCTGGTTCCCCTTTTACATGTTGTTGTGCCTCTTGCAGCTGCAGAACCAGATCTGGCAATGAATAAACTATGGCGCTTTCCTGTCCTCTGCCAGAGATGGGCTCATTTCTACAAGGACACTGCCTCCAAGTTAAGGCAGTAAGAGCGTTGTACATCTCTCGGTAGAGGTTGCCAATGGTGAGCCAAGCTGTTTTCCTTTTTACATATTTTTGTGCCTCTGTATAGCTTTCTGACTAGAGCGAGACAGGACTAAACCATGGCTATTTTCTGTAATCTGCCTGAGATTTCTTGACTTAGAAAGGACACTGGCACCAATTTAAGGCATCAAGACAGTTGTAGAGCTGGGGACAGAGGTCCCATGGTGAACCATGCTGGTTTCCCTTTACATGTTTTTGGGCTTTTCCAGCTTCAGAAGCAGAGCTTCCAAGGAATAAACTATGGCGCTTTCCTGTCCTCTGCCAGAGATGGGCTGATTACTACAAGGACACTGGCTCCAAATTAAGGTATCAAGAGAGTTGTAGAGCAGTGGGTAGAGGTTGGAAATGGTGATCCAAGCTGGTTTCCCGTTTAAAAGTTTTTGTGCTTCTTTTGCAGCTGTAGAACCAGAGCTGGCAAGGAATAAACCATGGCATATTCTTTTCCTCTGCCAGACATGGGCTGATTTCTACAAGGACACTGGCTCCAAGTTCAGGTATTAAGAGAGTTGTAGAACCCATGTAGAACCCTACAACTCATTCTACGTTGGGAATGGTGATCCAAGCTGGTTTCCCTTTTACATGTGTTTCTGGCCTTTGCAGATGCAGAAGCAGAGCTGGCAAGTAATAAACCGTGGCACTTTTTTGTCTTCTGCCAGATATTGGCTGATATCTACAAGGACAATGACACAACTTTAATGCATCAAGAATTGTATAGAGCCCTGGGTAGAGGTTGCCAATTGTGAGTGAAGCTGGTTTCTCTTTTACATGTTTTTCTGCTTTTTACAGCTGAAGAACCATAGAGATACAGGACTAATCTATTGCACTTTCCTCTCCTCACTGAGAGGTTTCCTTCCTTCTGCAAGTACACAATCCCAAACTTAAGGTGTCAAAAGCCTTTTAGATCCCCTGGTAGATGTTGTCTGTGGTGATACAAGCTGGTTTCTGGTTTTAATGTTTATCTGTTGCTTTAGATTTAGGCTCTTACTTGGACACGATCAGACCATGGCCTTTCTTTTCTTCTACCACAGAGACAGAAGTTTGTTGCCGTCTGAAAGGAAATTTTCCCTAGCTTAAATCATCAAGAGTTTTGTAGAGTGCTGGGAGGGTTTTCCAGTGATTAGCCAAGCTGGTCCTTCTGCAAGGATAATCATCCAAAGCTAAGATATCAGTGGTCTTGTATAGCCCAGGTCAGAGGTTGCCAATTGTGAGCCATTGTGGTTTCCCTTTTACACAGTTTTCTGAGGCCAGGTTATATGCAGCTTTGAGGAAACTGGTCTAGACTGAAATGTCCCTTCCAATGGCATGGGGGTTTAAATTTGATGATATTTAAGGTCCCTTCCAATCCAAAGCACTCTATGTTTATAGAGTATTATTGTGCCACACTGATACTGCCTCTGTCCTGTGGCTTGCTTGGTTGGCATTTAGCCTAGAAACAATGCTAGTTTTTTTTCCAATGTAAGATGCCTTCAGTCCTACATTAGATTACAGGTGTGGAAAAAATACACACATTAAATAATTCTTCCTTGATCCCAGAAGTTCAAACAGAGAGCTTTAGTCAGCTTTCTATGGATAAAGCAACCAATTAAGCTCTCGTTTTATGATATCACATTGGAATTAACAGGTCTATTAAAATTTCCAGGCAAAATTTTTGGAAAATGCAATAGGACTGCTATTACACCAGTTTCTTGTGGGTTTTTTTGTTTTTGTTTTTTTTTTTTAAATCATAGGAAGGCCACAGTATTAAACCTGGGAGAACTCCGATTCTCTTTAGGAATTGAGTTATGAGTTATTTTAGCTTGTATTACAATGAAAAACTTATATTTTCAATTATTTTAAATTATAAAATAACTGTCACAATATTAAATTATTCTTATTTTACCTTTCAGACCTGTGATACATGGTAAGTTATCTTTAGAATGTGCTGGATTCAGTTAGATACAGATTGTTACCTTTCTCTATATATGTATGAAAAATGTGACTTTGTACAGTAGTCGCTCTGGCAATGACCCTATGAGTCGTAGTAATTTTACAAGACATACAGAAATGCTTTTTCCTCAGATAAAGGTGGAAAGTAATCACAGAAATTCTATCCCCTGGGACAGACATTTTTCTTCTTGATTCTCTTTAGAATTTCCTATGTGCATTTATGCTTCAAAAGTAGACATTGAAAAAAATGGTTTGAGAATAGCCTCTTAAAAATCCCCTGTTGTTGTTCCCTGGGAGGAAATGTGGTCTGCTCCATGCTAATAAAGTTCTGTGTGTCCTGAACTCCAATTCAAATGTCCCTCGGGATTCACAGAAGGTTCAAGCCACACATCTAGAAATCTGTACCTTATTGTTGGTCTTGGTGTTATGCTTACTCGCCTTTACTACTAGCATGATGACAATGGTTTTAGAGATAGTGCTTTATAGTGTCTTTCCAAAAGGTCAGCAACATTCTTGGCAGTGCAGTGTCTGGAAACTGTGTCTGTCAGTACTCTGTACTTCAGCAAAGTGTCGTGGTGCAAAGGAGAGCTTGCTTGGGAAACTGCCTGGAAGAGCAGTTTTCATTTTTCATCTTGCAAGCCACGCTCCTTGAAAACCCCAATGTTTTCCCTCACACATGTGTGACACTTAGAAAGAAGAACTTATGTAGTTGAAAAAAAAAAAAAAAAGGTCACATAAGTTCAGGTCTCTTCCTCTCCTTGTTACATACTTAGGAAAGCCATACTGGTTAGGTTTTTATGCCTTTCTTCTGTCCAGTGTCAAAATGTGAGGGAAATGGCCTACTGTTGAGATAATTTATCCAGCTCTGATGAATGCACTAAAACAAAATAAGCCTAATTTGTCCTTTTACATAATGACATATTCAGATGTGCCTCCTTCAGCAACATTTGAATAGATTATATTCTGAATTAGCCAAGTCAGGACCTATGAATGCAGAACTGCATCAAAATGGGGGATGATGATTTTCTTTCAAATATGGATGTTTAATTTTAGGTGTTGACATTCTAATTTAATAGATTATATCTGAGCCAGAGCCCACCAAAGGTATTTTTAAAATGTTACTCAATATGTTTCAAATCAACCTTTTAATACACTTTACTGTCAGATTTGAGGATCAAAATATCAAGTAAAGCTAGTATGTAAGCAACAAATTTCTAAGCATTCAGTACAAAGATATTCAGGGAAAGAAATTGTAGTCGTGCCCTGTAAATATGTAGCCTGTCCCAATGGCTGTAAATGTACCACTCAGTATCTGTGAAGAGTTCAGTATGTCATGCATGTATGTACAATTAGAAGCCAAAACACCAACTTTTTATCATTTTTAGTGTTTTGAAGCCATATTAAGTGAGCAAAGTGATTGTAGTTAATTTATTGAGAGCCTAGAAAGGGCTGAAGGAAAACCAAGGATTCCTACGGATTGGTAGAGATTGTAGAGACTGCTCTTCATGCAACCTCTTTCTGACTGAGACTGAGAGGTTTTCTGTGGAAGACGCTGTGTTGCCCACTGCTTTTGCTCTTCCCTGGGCATTCCTGGCTTGGATTTGAACCTCTACATAAAGCTATAAAATGAATAACTCTGGTTCATCCTCTACTTTTCTGATAATTGTATCTGTAGCAAAAGTGTATAAATAATGCAAAGAAACCAATACTTAAATTATTATTCTAATTTGCAGATACTTATTGGCTGGGATCCTGATAATGGTGAAATCCATAGGGATATTTTGCACTGATTACATTAAATGTTTTTAATGACAACTCACTTTATGAATATACTTGTCATTATCCAGTATGACCAAATCCAATAGTCAGTTAGCCTTCCTATGCTAGTAAGCAAGGAAATATAGATCCAGAGAAGTCTTCACTGTGGCAGAAAGACAGAGCCATGATTATCAGGAGCCATGATTTCTAAAGTAATTTGCCCTGTATTTTATTTATATAATCTTGTGGCGACATTGATGGAAATGTTTATTTCAACCTCAAGAATGTTGTCATAGCAGTGAGTTAATATGATTTGGATGATGGAAAACACTAACTGATTCATAAAATTATTACTACTAGTAAATTAGAGGTTTCTCGAGAGAAGGGATGGTTTACTTTATTTCAAACAGTTTTTTATTCTCTTAGAACACATCACTGAGCATACAGACCAACATACCAAAAGTTAGTGATTAAACCTGCTTGTGTTATGAATAAGTTAATTTATTTTCAGCTGTTTAATATTTTAAATTAATTTCTAGAAACTTAGATAATGATTTAAGAACACTGTAGTACGGGAGCCTAAAAACACTAAGGTAGAAATTAAATGGAAGAAATCTGTTGTGTTGAATTTATTTCATTCCCCTATATGGCACTGAACTCAATTCCATCTGTAACGCAATTCACCTTAAAATTTGCAAGATTTTGAAAAGAGCTGATAGTCCAAATCTGCATCTCACATTCAAAAAGAGAGAGATAGATACCTGGAAAATAAGAATGTTAAAACTGAAATACAAACTTTCAGGATACGCTACTGTTATTTCTAGCTAATGCAAAAAGCATGTCACCATGCAAAATAATGACATGGAAAACTTATCCGATATGAGAGCACCTGCACTTCCTAAATTTTCTGTGACAACAGTAATTTGGCTTCTTACACTAAGCCAATAGTTGATATTCATTTGCAAAACTCCACCAACATCAAGCAAGAGTAAGTTAAACAGTGGTTAATCAAAGGTTAGCAGAGAGTCCAAACTAATGTTTTATATTACAGATAAAATGTATCATTAAATAATTGCATACATTTAAGGGTCTTTAATTCTGTTCATGCTTAGTACTTACCTTTTCAGGGGGCTAAATGTCTTTCATTTTAAAGAATCTTTTATATCTTTGCCATGTGCTCTACAGTCAACCAACAGACTCTAAAATAGAACATTATCCACTGGTGAGTACAACCTTATCCACAGCTGGTAAGTGGGTGGGGTCTTTGTTGGTGGTCCCCTCTTTTTCAAGGCTGGGATATGGAATATTCTCCTCTAGATGCTGCTCGACTATTTGCTGCATTTATTTCTGTATATATATATCTGCATTCCATTTATGCTGTTACAGTGATTATCTTTAATAACACAATCTGTGAAAAGAGGTCGCAAACTCTCTGGGGCAGGTGCCAGATCTTCTATTGTTGCTACAAAATATTAGCCTTTTCTTGAAAGCTGCTTGTTTATAAATACTTCAAAGGGCTAAAATTCAGTCAGAATATTGCAGAAGCAGACTATATACATATGGATTTTAAAAAAACATTCTGTATGTAATATATATTTACATTCAAACTCCCCTTCTTTCTCTGTCTTTATGTATCTATAGTGTAGAAATAGAAACATAAATAAATTTGTTAAATAAATAAATAAACAAACTCTCTAAATTACATTTGTGAGAACTTATTCCACACAGACAGAGGGAGAAGATGTCCTTTATAATAATACCCATTTTTGCTCAGATACTGAGGAAAGAATGCACTTTATCAGAGATACAAACTGTTAACTAAAAGCAGGTCAATAATAAGAAGAAAGATTGGCTATTTGTGTTTGCTAATATTAGCATAATTTGCCATAATTCATACAAATATGAAGCTTACCTTTTTCAGTTGGAAGCATGGGACTTACAATGAGTTCTTCACATAGCAGGAAACTGTTTAGTTCTCAGGCTGAAGGAAACTACCATAAAATACGTATAGGTCAGTAAAGATTTATTGAATCTGCTCAAGTGAAAGCTTGTATCTTTTTTTGGTGGGGCGGGGGCTAGGTGGGTGGGAGGTAAATATAGGGGGATAGCCATGACTGCAATGTAAAGTAAAATGGTGCTTTTTCACATGAAAATACAGTTTAATGAACACTCAAACATTTGCTTTCAATATTTTTTTCTTAATTTGTTCTCAAAAGACACTGAGCTTGGAAACAACTCATCCAGAGTCTACCTTGAAGGTTATTTTTTATTTTGCATCCTCATCATGGACTCCTTTCTAAATACTTTGCCGTAGAATGTGTTGTAATGTACATTTGCACAGGATGTAGCATTATGAGAAGTGTACCACATCTTAGCTAGGTGGCACAAGCCAAATAGCAGCTTTATTCTGCCCTTAACTTTAGGAGCGTTTCAAAGTTCTGACCAAAAAGAACAATTCACATCTCCTGGCATTGTTCCAGGATATTTGGCACCACTTTAGGTGTTGTGTATGCTCAGCTCATGTTTTTAAGCTTTTCTTCTAAAGGCCTAGGAATGTGATAGAAACATGAGAACAAAGATTTCGATCTCACCATGTGCCTCCAGCAGCTGTAGATCAAGGCAAAGAACTTTAATATCTACGTCTTAGTCTACCTCTGCCTTCCTCATAAGACTGAATTTCTAAGTGCCTAACAATGTTAGTGTGTGATTTCCCTCCTCCCAAAAAAAAACCCAACTTACTCTTTCATGTAACCAAACAATTTTTGTTTGAGAGTACATATTAAAGATGCAGAAATATGGACAACTGTGTGAGCCTGTTCCAAAAGAACAAGTTATATCTGCAAAAGTTTAATCTCCTGTTTCATCAATGTGTACCAAGATGTGGTAAACATTCACTGCGATCAATTTACAGATAAATCCAAGCCTTGCTGAAGCTGTACATTTTGAAAAAATTTGGCTCATCCATTGGTGTTTATATTTGCAAATAACTTTTCTGATTTCAAACTTGAAAAGCACAATAAAAATGCAATGTAACTACAGCAATTCATAAAAGATTAGGTCAACGATCATCCCTGTCTGTATAAGGATTTTCAGAGTTTGAGGAGAAATAAGAAGGCCCTTGAAAAGTTTTAAGGAGCAATGAGAGCCTTGCTATTTGGCTTGTGTCACCTTAAAATTTTTGGTTCCAGCTTCTTAATAAAAACTTCATTATCTCATTAATTAAACATTATCCTGGTTTGGTTTATAAACAGCCCTCAGGACATTCTTTGAGCTAACTGCTGTTAGGAGTGGCTACCACCTCCAGCATATTGGGTATTCAGGGATTCATCCTGTTCATCTACTGGAGCCCAGTCCAGCACACCGAGGGGCCCAGGGGTCTCCAGATAAAGGCAATGGAGGTGGCTGTTGCTTTCTGCAGGTTCAACCAGTGGTGAGGCTGAGCATGAATCCCAGGCTCACAAACACAAACAGATGAAGCACACAACTGGCTATTCAGACCGCTGCAGACAAGGTGTTGCCTTGAACAACACCTCCATATAGGACCCACATAGAACGTAACTTTAGACACCAAATCCCACTTCTCCTCTTCATCATTCCATGGGACTGTTTTATTTATGATGCTTCATGTCTACCTGCTTGAGATTAATACAGCTAAATTAGTATGGATACACTGTCGGTGTCTGAGACATATAAATGTACTGCAATACCTTTGAAATCAACTCAGAAAAAATATTTTCCTGATCTGACTTGACTCATAGGATGTACAATTCTTTAAACAGTGGCCAAGGTGTTTCTCTGAACTTATTACGTTATAGCACAATTTATTGAAACATAGGCCAGGCATTCCATATTTAATTTTTTTCCTCAGACTTTCAAGGTTTTCTTGTATCAGTAGTTTGTGAATGGTTAAGCTACATAAGCGCAGGGTCTCTTGTGCCACCATAGATGCTCTAGGATATCATCCATCCTCAAGATGCCCATGAAGAGCTAATGGGACTCTGTTAATCTTGCAACTTATTTGCAGCACTGTTTGGATGTCCCACAGTACAAAGTCACCAGGCCCATACGATTAAACATTTGAACAGCTCAGTTTTCAATATCTAGTATGGCAAAAATGATGAATAACTGCTAAGGGCATTGGGTAAAACCTAGCATTTTTCTCTACCTCTAATCTTTTTTCGGATTTCATTTTATTCTTCTGCAGTCTGGCTGGTAACAAAAATGTACCACAGAAGACAAAGGAAAAAAAAAAGCAAAATGTGCTGTTTAATCTATGCCTTGACCTTGATATTTTTATTTTTTTTTTTTTTTAGTAAGATTTATCACTCACACAGAATGAGAATATGTTTCTGAGGAAAAAAAAAAAAAAAAGTAATTTGAAAGTACTAAAAAAAGATGTAGCAGCAATGTTACAGTGTGTTTGCCAGTGTCGTGGACAAATTCTCTGAAACCGCAACAGTCCTTTGTAAAGCTTCAGTTTGGATGCAGCTATTGAACATTTGAACAGACCATTGTCATTCAGCTCCTGAGCTATGCTCCTGAAGGATATCTGCTGATAGTAGCTTTTTCCTGTTGGGGGGCATTCATGGTCCAGTGTTGTTGAATGACCCCATGGCTGAGCAGTCCTGTCTGTTTTCTGGGGCAGAGCAATATAGTAAGGTTAGAATGGGGTATCACGGTGGCCCAGTAATTCCAAATTTATGACCTTTTAAAGACACCTTTCTCATGCATGTGCCTTAGTAGAGTAGTTTGGACACATATATCCTGAAGAGAATATATGGTCCTTTATGGAGTTTGCACATAGGCCTTCTAGAGTTAAATAGTGCTCTTATCTTTCAAATTTAGGCTTCCAGGTTGCCAGCACTCTAGGTAAGGTTGCTCAATAAAAAGTGCACTTTTTTTGTTTCTGTAAGAAGGATCTCAGTTATTCAGTATTAATTGCTGCAGAATGAACAGAAGCTATGCTACTGCAGAAAGCAGGAATGGAACACTTCTTGCTTTTAAATTCACTGATCCCAGTTTCTTATACTGATGAAAATGAGAGAAGGTTTAGGTTGCTTCTTATATGGAATGTCTCAATATTATGAGGGTTTTCTTCCACTGTTTTTTTAATTTAATAGCTACATGGATGCTTGAATAACTCATAGTCCTGTTTAATTTCTTTTTTTTTTTTTTTTTTTTTTTTTTTTTTTGTCTGATGCAGTTTCAGGATATAGAGGAAAGGATCATCATCTGATTTGGAAAAAGATTTAAAAAATATCCCTCTCTGTCTTTACCAGAGATAGAGGAGCTCTTAGAAACGTGGGTGTCTGTCATGTAGGTGCAGAAAGAAAAAAGTGAGTACAAAGTGGTGATTATTTCTTTTTAATGCTTTGGAGCTCTCACTGTTAGCAACACACAGGCTTCCTCTTGTTGTTAGCATATCTGCTTTTTTTATTTAAACAGTTTGTTTTACATAAATATGTCTAGGCTTATAGCACTTTTCTTAATCACCTCTCATTTTTGATAGATAATAACACCAAATCAGACATAGTATACTGTCACCTTTAATACTATAAATTATTTATGTAGAAATTATGAATCAGAGAAAACTAAGTTGTAGAGTTTGATACTTGTGAAACTAATGCAGTATCAAGCAATGCTTCCTACTCAGGTGTTTCTGACATTGTTCCTCTTTATTTTACAACTGAAATGCTATCATCTTTTATATAATGAACAACAGGAATGAAAGTCAAGTGTAGTGTGAACTGGTGGGAATGAGCACTATAGATAGGTGAGGCTATGAACAAGGAGCTGATGATTTAATCCAAGCAAATTTGTAGATGTACATGTGATCTAGTATCTTTTCAATGATGGCTGAGTTGCTATCTGAACACGATGTATTATGAGATGATATTATACTCAGGAAAATTTAGGCTAAAAAAACCCAGAGAAAACTGAAGTGTCACATGCTGTGGAAACTAGTGAGAATTTCAGAACTCTGTTTAAAAGAATGGATAAGAAGCTGGAAAGGGCAGTTGCACTTCAACATTCAGAGAAGGTATGAACAAGCTGGCATTCATAACATTTTCCAGGTTCCATTGTATTGCTATCTGCTCCATACTTCAAATGGATACTCCTGTACTATTTGAGAATGAGAGGGAAAAGGCAGCGCATTCATCAAAGTGCAAGAGTTTCAGTCAGATGTTCCAGCATACTCTCGGACAGACTTATCTCTATAATTCTCTGCAAATCATGACCATTTCATTTGTCAGTGAGCCCCTCAGTCCATAAAGACTGCTGCATTTGCCCATATCACAAAGACATCACGCACATTCTCTTGTATGTATAAAATATTTTTACAGATAGTGCAACTATTATCATTGCTTAAAAATGAACCTGGTCTTTAGCTTTGAGAAAGAAAAATATTTCTGATCAAATCCCCAGGGAAATTTTTAGATTCTAGTTTTGTTTTACCACTTTGATAGTTTTGGTACTTTTTTCCAAGAATTAAAATATCATTAACAATAAAAAATATCTGCAGAACTCTGGAATGCTGACAGTGGTGATGATTTGTTTGCAGTGATCTCATGGTCTACCTTTTTAGTATTTTAAAATAACATAAAGTTGATGCGTTCTCTTTGAGCAAAAATTAATAACTTTCACTATGGCTGGGAAAAAAAAAAATAAATCAGTGTTTTCTTATGCAAAGCCAAAGTTCCCTTAGAAGATATTACTTCCTTTACTATCCTTCCAGGATGTCCTATCTTTTCTCACATAAAGCAAGAAATGTCTGATAATGTGCTTTGTATTGCAACATGCACTTTCCTGATGATTAATGTCATACACATAATAATTATTAGACTGTCATAAATTAAAGTTTAGTATTATAGCATTTATAAAGCTTTAAAACCCTAAACAAATAAGTAGACATTATGGCTCCTACTTAATTGCCAGTTGCATTAAATCTTAATCACAACAGCATATCTGTGTTATATGCTGTTATTTCTCTCTGCAAACAAAAGCTGGTGGAGACAGAAAGCAATTTCTCCTCCGTAGTGTGCATCTGTGAAAAGATGTGTCCACAGTATCACATATACCACTACCACATTTTTTTTATATCTTCCTATGATGCATCTGGTATTGACCACTGTCAGCAAGGAGGTCCTGGCCTCAATGAACTTCAGGTCACATTCACCTTCATGTAGAAAATAAAATAGAGTTCCCTGGGCTAGGTCTATTTCTTACATTAGATAATTCTGGCATCACTTTATGACAACAGGGGACTCATCCTGGTATAAAACTGCAGAGATACAAATGAAATCAGAGTCAAACTATCATGCTTGCTGGTGGCAACGCGTCACTATTTTCACTGGAAATCAGGCTGGCATGAGAATGAAGACACCCCCACCCCGCACCTCAGCCCCCACCNAAGGTCATGCAATGATTTCCAATTTTTAGACTATGCATCAAGTTTCACTATTGAGCCAACTGTTCACTAAAAAAATTTTGATCAAGTAAAATGCATCATATAACAAGAATTATTAATGAAAGAAACAGAAGAGAAAGTACTAATGATTTGCGATTATTTTATAATATTTTTTTCTGAAATTATAGATGATGCATTCTTGTATCTCACAGTGGACACAAAGTCTTCAAGCCACATTAGTCAAAATTATGATGCTTCTACAATTGCCACGAATTACGTTTTGAGGTGATTTAATTCTTCATCTATATGCACAAGTAAAGATGACATGGGTGAAAATTATTTCATAAAGAGAAATATACAAAAGCTGAAACATCTTTTGTTTGATTCTATTACTGTTGAATTGGTGGACCTAATTATTAAAGTAATTTGCTTGGTGTTTGATATCCAAATGTTTGCCTAGGTAAAGATTACATATGCCATTTAGAAAGCAGAAAGATACTAGAAATCTTTTTGTTTAAAAAAAATTAAAATTCCACAAGAAAAAAACAAACCCCAAACCAAACCAAACTAGAGGTTTTGCATAGATGCTAATAGTTTGGTCATTAGAAATGGGAAAGTTCAGACTTGTGAAGGTAAAGTCAAAGAAGTTTGTATATACAATGAAAACTCATTATCCATGATGACCTTATTTAGACTTTCTTTTTACATCTGCAGTAATATATGAGCAAATAATTGTGGAGACAATTTATGTAGGGTTATGAATTCATTGATTCACCAGTGAATTATTCTAATATTGAACCATCTTAAAGTGGTTTTGAAGAAGGCTTATAGTATTTAGCTCTGAGGTGTAATCAGGCAGTTGTATATCCAAATGAGATAAATTGCATAAACAATCATTGTGGATGTAAAAATGTGTTCATAATTTGTGTCTGTAAATTGTGGGAACAGAAAAGGTAACCCATAGTTAAATAACTATCTCTGTCTTCTATATTTATACCCAAACCCAGGGCTAGAGGATAGTCTGAAAATTGCAAGACTGTAAATCAGTTTAAAACACTATGTCTTTGGCCAAGTGGTTGCCACTTTACTGTAATCTTTTAATAGAGTGTTACCTGCCAAGTTAAATTTCTGCTGTGATACCAGAAACAGTTCCCTAACACTATGGTTTTCAGAAAGTATAAATTAAATGAAAAGGGACACTGGTGATTTTCCAGAAGTGAAATGAAAATAGAATATGAATCAGCTATAGTTGTATACCTGGCTATAGTCATACTCTGGCTAAAGTTGATATATGCTGGATGATACCGTAAAGGAGAAGGGAAGAGAGGAGGGGAAAGAAAGGGAGAGGTGGGAAAAGGAGAAGAGGATATTTCCAATAAAGGGGTTTTGGCTCAATGTAAATCTGTTTCCTAACAAAGCTTTCCCTTCAATGGGGACATTTCAAGCCTACACACAATTTAAGAACTTCATTCCAAATACATAGGCAGAAGCTCTGCTGCTCAGAAGTAAAGATCAGAAGTCACTGGGATGATGTTTTCTGTGTTAGCGAAGCAACAGTGACAAATTTGAAACTTAGTGCTTCCTTATGAGCTCATTAGCAATGAATTTTGATTAGTAAAGAATTATTTGATAAGAATATGACTATATTTGCATTAAATAAATTTTTATGGCAGAGACATTTTTGATGGTTTATAGTTTCATCAATATGTTAATAGAAAGTCAGCCAGGTGTACTATTATTCTTTCTGTTACCTTGAAAGTTATGCTTTAGAAAACTTTACTCAAATCAACATTTCCATTTGGTACTTGAAAAGCATATAAAATTAGAACAGAAGGAGAAGACACAAAGCTGCTTGCATCCAGTTTACAAGAACATTTTGCCATTGATTTATGCCTTTGCCTTTGGAAAGTGTATTTTAAAATCTCTCCTTGAAAACATAGATTATATGCCAAGTATTTCCCAGATAGCTTAAGAATTATGCCTTTGGCCAGTGTTGTGAAATCAGTTTGCATTTGCTGAATATGGAAATATTCAGTATTAGGTCAGGTTATGATATATGATCAGATTTGATACTTCTATGACTTCTTCTATATCTTCTATGACTTTTACACAGTCACAAATGAGCTACCAAATTCCAAAAGAGGATGACTATTTCACCTCGCATCTCACCTCAGAATAGGCTGGCCTCCAGTATCATTTCCTGTACCAATGTTTCAATATATGAACACTTGTCTATATATGGAGTATATACACAATATAAAAGTCATAAAGCCTGTGCTTTTAAATGTTTTCCAATTTAGTAATTGTATCTGTGAAATATATCTAATCTCTTTTAATCTGTAGCTTCTCTGGCTTTAGTAAGAAACTTCCCAGTTCTTCTGAGCTTAATAGTGATAACAAAGACAACTAAAAATGTTCTGAGAGTTTTATAGATAGTGTTACAGCCTCGTGAGGTCCTGCACCAGCAAAACACAGGCAGAAATTAATGCAGACTAAAAAAGAAAATATTTCCATTAGTTTTCAAAAAATCCAAGCCTTCTCTCATTCTGGCAGACTTGACCTTAAGTGTTGATTTTCCTCACAGGAAAAACATTTTTCTTGAAAAAATATTTGCAGAAACTACATTTTTGCCTTTAAAGAAAAAAAAAAACAACAAAACAAAGTTTTTTACCAGATTTGTCTGTGAATCAGTAATAAAAAAAACCCTTAACACAGTATTTTGAAGCACTTTGCTGCTGGATGTTGCATTTTTACATGACATTTCATCAAGGTCCTGATGGTTTATCACAACATGAGTTGCAGGAACAAGCCAAGTAACAGGGGCCGAATAGACCTGCTTAGGATGTGTGAAGGAAGCTGTGCATAATGAGGTCCACAGTGAACAGCAGCAGCATCAGACATGTTTCGAAGCCCCTGAATTTTATTTACTGTTAGTTGCTGGACAAGATAATTGTGCCTGCCTTGCGGTTCCACGAGAGATTTGTCAGCCTCAATGCACACAGATGCGTGGCCAGCCTTCTCTCAGATGGGAGACATGGCAGCTGAATGCTAATTACCAGTCTTCAACCCACTATTTCAACTTGCTATAAAAACTCCCAAAGGGGCTAACAGGTGCCCCATATATGCTTATCTCTTCTTCTGAGTAAAACTTTTTTTCCCCTCCATTAATACAGACATATGACAAGCCCTGGCTTCTCATTCCTCTTCTCTACCAGGTCCTGAGCACATCCCTCTACCAGCAGGACTGGCTCCAGAATGTGTCCCGCGGGACCATGGGAAGCTCCAAAGGAAGGCATGGCCAGGTCTGGCCTGGCCCAAGGAGTCTGCTGCAGTGGGGTGATGGCACTGCCACAAGGTAACCATGACTGTGCCTGACTATCACCCCCCTGAGCTGTGGACTGATGTTCTGGCAAGATTTCAGCCTGTCCCCATCCCCACAACCATCCTGCCTGATTCTGATTCCCCTCAGTAGCCCTGATCCCGATCCACACCCATGGGGTACCTGGCCCTTCCCACCAACTCTTTCCTAGGCAGCTGCAGCAAGTGTTCTGGTGGAATTAATGAAACAAACCCCTAGTCTTTCCCTTCTCCTCAACAGAAAAAAAGCATGCTTTTTTGTTGTGCTTTTGCTGCATGCTTCAGTTTGGTTTGCATTTAAAACAGCCCACAACCAGAAGATGTTTCTTTATTGGCAATTAGTTGTCCAATCTGCATATCCTTTCATGTCAATACTCGTAAGGTACTGAATTTTATAGTGTTGATGCCCAAGAGTAGTGTGTTGACTGAGGCACACAAAGTGCTGTGCTAGTCACTAAAATGTGCAGATCCTTAGGCCAGGATTTTCTTTCCAGACCTGCCAATTTATCATTGAAACTCTGTTACTCTGAAATGAATCTCTTAGCGTACATGTGCTTGTTGAGTAGCTTACACAAGGTATTATGCCATTTTTAAAGCCGGTTTACAAATTTAAGTTATGAAGCAACCTATTGATTCATATTTGAGTGCTATAAAATCAATCAACGTAAATAGCTTCAGTAAATAATTTAGACACATTAAGAAAGCAAAAAAGAGAAAGAAAACTGAAGCACTGACAACTGGTGGGAGCTATTATGCTAAACATAGCATGTGTTTGAGCATCTTTCAAAGCTTCTGTGCTTATAAACCACCATTTGGTGGTTAATATTATAATTTTTTTTTCATGAACTTGTAGAAAGAAAAGCACTATGGATTTGTCAAAATTGATTTTTATGTGAGTTATGATTAGACAGGGAAATACTACGGCTCTATTACTGCAAGGACCCAAGCAAGAATTTTATGATTAAAACCCTGGTCATATAGTCAGTCTCCAATGTGTTATACCTATATTTAGAAGACTTATTTCTTCATAAATCTTCAGCATTTCTAGTTGTCTCATACAGACTTTCCAGACCTCCTGGGTTTTGTTGTGGTAACAACTTAATTTATCCCATTTCAACCTCTGTGATGAAAAACTGTCAAAGTCTACAGTGGCCCCAAACATTTGTTTGCTTTTGGTGTTCTGTGTTTATACCTGACACTAAAAAATTTTAAAATTCTTTGTTTGATTTACTGAACTGAATTGATAGGAAGATTGGTTAAAATAGAAATAGTGAGGTAATTTGCTCCTTTTCATTCCCAGATTTGCTAGTTTAAGCCCCAGTATGGTACTTAGTACAATATTTTAAAATAAGAGTTTCCAAAATTTTTTTTTGCTCAGCAGACAAAAGGTGAATGTTAGCACAAATTGAGAGTATACTTGAACCAGGAGATACCAACCAGGCACAACAATCATTCAGATCCAGTCTGAAGTAAGCTAAATTTAAGAAGGTCTAGTCAGCAAAACCTGGGAAAAAGGAATGTTTCTGCATGACTTCAATTCAGTGTCCAATGTTTACAACAAGCTTTATTGTTGAATCTTGTACTGAGTTCCACCTAGCTCCATATTTTGATTTTGCCTGTTCCTACTGAAAAATACTTCCTTGGAAAAATATTTATGAACAAAGGCATTTTAAACACCTATATTTGCAGGAAGATATATTTAGTCTGAATGTTCCAGCAATACTGTCTGCATGGAAAAAAAATCACTTTTAAAACTCTTTGCTGTTAGTAGGACACAGGTTTCTGTGAACCCTTATTTGAATTATTTAATTAATAATTATTGCAAGAAATAGATTTTTGGTGAACATTGCTGCACAATGGTGAAATCAAACAACATGTTCTTACCATGAAGCTTTAATACATAACTGTACTCAGAGGATAATATTTTTAAATGTGATGATCTCCTCTGCCGCAGAATCAGAGAATCGCAGAATTTTAAGGGTTGAGAGGCACCTCTGGAAACCATCTAGTCCAACCCCCTTGCCAGATCAGGTCCACCTAGATCAGGTTGCACAGGATGGTGTTCAGGTGGGTTTGTGAGACATATGCAAAAAAAACCTGACAGATCTGAAGAATGCAGAAGTTTGTAACTCTTTCCATAGGTATGGATGGGAAGGCAGAGAGCAAAAAGTTTCTGTAGTCTTCCTCTATCATTAGTTGTGCTTGTCAAGCAGGTTATTCAGAGGAGAAAGTCAGGCAAATTATTCTGGCAGAAGTGTTCACTACTGGTAGGGCTGATGCAGACATATATTAGACTCTATAAGAACCCCCACTTTTAGTCCTTTTCCTCCTTGTTTCTTGGGAGAAAGCCATTAGGTTCTGCCTCAGTGTGAGCTGGGTCAAAGCTGATCCAAGTATTGATGACACCTTCCAACTTGAGGGGAGACAAGAAGCCTTAAAAAAGTAAAATCTGTTCAGAATTTGCAAATAAAAAAAGAGCAAAATGTGTCATATTACTTGATATAAAGTGTTGGCCCACTCAGTACTTAGCACAGATGCTTCCTAAGTGAGTCACTTGTGCAACATGTTATGAACACAAATCAGTTCAGTTCTTGGAAGAGAAAAACATAGAAAGAAATTGAGCTTGTTTGTATTCACAGAGATATTCCACTTCTATTTTGAAAGTTTGGCCTGTATGAGGTTAGCAGAATTAGGACCTAATTACAAAGGAGTTGGTTTTTTTATTAAAGTTTGTCTATTAGTTTCGCAGCTTTGGAGGACGTGCCTAAATGATTTTTAAAATATTGGATGTATCCATTAATTTTATTATTTTTTTTTTAAATCTTCAATTGTCTGTTCCTTTTTCTAGACTTTGGTTCAGCAAAGCTCTTCAACATGTGCCTGGTTTCAATCTTATCAAGTAGTCTTATGGTAGCTAAGTGGACTATGCATATAGTAACAAGTCTGCTTAAGAGCACATGTGCGTTTTCTTCCCCAAAAGACATTGTAGAGAGGTAATTATGTATCTCTTTCTTTTTAATAGATAATGTTCTTATATTTTCTAGTTTATACTCTCTAATCATCGATTTAAAAATATCACATTAAAGTATGTTAAAGAAATGTTCTATCAAACCATTGCCAAATCAGTTCTGATTAAACAAATATATTTTTTTTCCATCCAGCTGGAAGAGAGACACTTGAATTTCTTGATGATTTAATATTGTTTGCAAACAGTTTATACTGAAATTTTTGCATGTACTTAAAAATTTATACATTATAAAATTTGGAATGTTTTTTTATTAAATATTAATTAGATCTGCTAAATGCTTGGGAAAGAACAAGCAGAATTCTTTCTCCCCTGCCAACAACTTTGTGCTTACAAACTATGGCTAATTTTAACAGGTTAGCCTAGAGTGACTAACCAGAACCTGCTTTTGGAGTATTAAAACATTATCTTTTAAGATACAGTTAGAACTTATGGACACTTCCTTCAACAGAAAATTGTCTACCATTGTATCCCATTTTGAGAAACTATCATCCACGGAAGTTCTTCATCATTAATGTCGGCACTTGGATGAAGTATTTTTCCTTCTGAGTGCTCCTATGATCTGCATCCTGTGCTTATGGAATTTCTCAGTCAGAAGAAGAGAGGCAATAGACTTGCCCCTTACTCTCCAAGAAAAATAGCATAAAGAAAATCAAGATTTTACAAGGCTTCAATGTTATGAAATTCTTTACATGTAAAAAATTCACAGCTGTTTTTTTCCTAAAGTTCCTATACGAGCCAATAGGTTATCGCACAGAGTTTTATATTGAATTTGTGTCACCTTCAGTGTTAAATGTATGCACGTTGCAGGATTTGCACAACTGAGCACTGGAATTGCATGCTGCAATTGCAATCCATGCTGCAGCCCAGGGACTCATCTTTTGAGCTTTGTGCTTTCTCAGTGATGAAAACATATCTTTTTCACTCTGACGCATAAGCTTGCTTTAGATCAACGGGGAATTCATCAACTTCAGACAAAGTTGCCCCATTGTAAAAGGAGTACTGAATGAGCTTCCTCAAAGAAGGCTCCTCAGCTTGGAAATTTGCTATATCAACACTTGACTGAAAATCTGACTATCTTCAGGGTATGCAGCTAAACCTATGTGTCTCCCTTGGCACTTGCAAATAGCTGGTATGTATGTATTTGTGTGTGCATGCACACACAGTTTCTGGGAAATGAAGGGGTAGTTTAATGCCTTTGAGTCTGACAATGCATAACTTTAAATTGTGCCATTGTTTTTTAGGTCTAAGTAAAGATTTTATTGAATTACCAAATTATATTGAGATGACTGTGGGCCTTTCTAGCATTTTAAAGTAATAAAAATACAGGAGACAAATAAATGCTAAAGTTTTCTCCAATTTCAGTTCACCACATATTCTCATTGCTACCTGATACAACTGCAATGCCTTTTTGTAAAGTTAACATCATAATTTAGCTCATAGAATCCATGTGTCTCAGAAATAACCTTGTAAGTGGTGTATGCACTATTTACTGTAAGAATTGAAATTGCAAAGTTTCTGAATCTGCCAAAAACTCACATTATATATTTTCTTTCTGCTAGGTTGAAATACAGTAGGCCATTTTCCAACACGTTGTGAATGAGAAATACTCATGATAAAGTAAACCCGGTATACTTGTCTTCAGAATTCTAGAATAGAATGCTGCTAAATGAAGTGAAGGTCAGAAATTAAATGAAAGCATTTTGTTTAATATGCGTTGATAATGAACTCCTAGCAGTGTTACATAATTGACAACTGTTTAAGATACCGATAATGAATCAATGACATTGTTTTAATAGTGTGGAGCAGCAGATAAAAGTGAGGGGGTAGGAAATGTGTATTATTTTAGTATCTTGAAGGTTGGTTGCTAAGCACTGTCATGAAACGTAGAATGTATTTTATACCATTCAGAGAAGAAACAGAAAGAAAGAAGAAATTGGATACTAAAGAAGATGCATCTGTTGTTTATACAGTCAGAATTATTGGAGAAGATCTAAAGATATTAAGCTTATCAGAGTTTGGCCATAAAAGTATTTAAGATAAGATAACGACTCCTCTACAGTATCTTTTAGCCCTCAGCAGTTCTATGAGTTATAATTGGAGTAAGGGTTGGTGCTAGAAAAAATGGGGATAGTTAATTGTTATTTAAATGATAATTATAATGAAAACATAAGAACTTATTCATGATTTGCACATGCTTCAGTCTCAGAAAAAGTCAACCAGAATAAGGACTGTCCTGGGAAAGACCCTTCAGATAATTCCTCATAGCTTTGGAAAACACAGAGAATAATAATGACTGACACTGGAAAGGAGGAAATGACTGTTCACTTTTTCTGACAACACAGGAACTGACAGACATGAAATTACATTATGGGGTAGCAGGCTTCAAGCAAACAATGTAAGTTAATTTTGTGTGGTACTCATAATTAAGCTGTCCAATTTATTGCCACATGGTGCTAATGATGGCAGAGGCATTGATAAGTTTAAAAAGCAATAAAAATAATTCAGAAAAGAAAATCCAATCACAACCTATTAGAAGCAGAACCTCTGAGTCTGGATGTCCCCCAGTCACTGACTGGAGGTTATTTGGGGAAGTATCCTTTATGATTGTTCCATACTTACTCTCTAAGCTTTCATTTTTAGCCAGCATCACTCAGGTTCCTGGACTAGGTGGGGCTCTGATTCGATTCAGCATGGTCATTCATACGTTTTTGTTTATTGTAAGAGTCACAATGTTAACTCATCACATGATGGGACAAGATTTCAGTTTAGGTTTGTTCTTGACTAGACAATGCTGCATTAGAGCATTATGTTTTTTACATACCTCACTGTTAACCCTGCACATTTAGATTTGAGAAATCCCCAAGAATATGAACCAGAACACTACAGATTTTAGCTTCTTTGTAGAAGCCATATAGGTAACATAGTGAAAGCTGCACAGGTATTTCTGTATAAAGCAAGCAAATGAAATGCAGACTTCTGCTGTCATAGCACATTAGAACCTTTATGGTATTGCTTGAATGGATAACTGATAATTTCTTGACAGTCACAGACTACTTCTATGGGAAATGTAGCACTAGTGCTATGTTGCAAGCTAAGGCTCCAGTTCAGAATCAGATCCCTGTAGGCAGGAAGAACTTAATCCAAATCAAAATTCAGTGAATGCTGGTTCCTGCTACCACAAAGTGAGAATTACAGGAATTACTGTATGGTGTAAACACTATTTCATTAACCCATAATTGCCCTGAGTTGCCCCACAGAGACTGGAGTCCCAAGTAACAGGCTGATGTGGCATCATCTGTGAAATCATCAGTAAAAGTTTTCTCCCAATCTCAGATGTTCCAAAATCTAGAAAAATAGCTTTTATATTTGCTTATGTAGTATGAAAACTTTTAGTGAATGCAGCCACATTGAAAGATCTGGTTTGTTCATGGCAATTTCACATTGTGTAAAAAAAAAAAAAAATAGTCTGCCAAACTTCTATATCCTTCTACAGCACAGTTTCAAACTTGGGTTAGGTAATTGCTCCTTGGATCTTGTAGTTGGAGCATGGAAGCATAGCCATTCTCATGATGTATTTGCATTTATTATTTGGGGTAAGGGGGCAGAGGGGAAGGAGAGGCCATGCTTTTATAATTACTATCCTTGGCACCTCCTTAAAGTAAACAGTTCTATGCATTTCAAGGTCTTTTTCAGGGATAATGATATCTACTCTTCTCTTCTCTTCTCTTCTCTTCTCTTCTCTTCTCTTCTCTTCTCTTCTCTTCTCTTCTCTTCTCTTCTCTTCTCTTCTCTTCTCTTCTCTTCTCTTCTCTTCTCTTCTCTTCTCTTCTCATCTTGTTTTTGGTATTATTTTAATTCCTAAGGAGTCACAGAAGCCACTTAGATAATGAAGCATTGTCAAAAACATGAATTCTTTTCCACAACTGTACTTTTTACATTTGTCTTCTAGTCTCACTAAGCAAACTTCCAAAAAAATGTTCCACAGAATCACGTTATTATATTTTTATAACTTTGTTTGTTATTTTACATGATGGCTTTGCTCTGTGAGCTAGAGAACTGTGGGTGAGCAGTGATAAAGGCCCTACATATTCTCTCTTCTGCCTCTTCCTGGATGGATTCATGCAGAGAAAGTGTAGAGCTGGCAGATACTGTACTGTCTCTTTTCTTTCCTACATCCCAAGTCTAAAATCCAACAAAAGTGCTCAGGAATGGCACAAAACAATTTTTCTTTTTAATCCATCTCACTGAATGACTATTTATAGCTGGACTGTAATTTTTCCAAAGAAATGTAATAGAAATTATTACAAAATAGGGCAAAGAAGTAGTAAACTGAATATTTTTGGTACCCTAAAGCACACTTGCAAGTTCTTCCTTATAGGTTAATCTTTTTACTTAACGCATATATTCACTAAGCACAAATATTACCTCTGAATCTATCTTTGACAGTGTTGGAGTTCTTCATATTCAATCAGATAATGTTTCAAAGCTTTAGTTATCTGTGGAGGCTGGTACAATTAATTTCATACATTTACTGCCTGTTAGCATGTGCGTGAAGTAGTTTCTTGCTGCTTGTATATCTGTAATGAATATTAAACCATCTCATCTACTCATAATAATATAATGGGTCCTGTGATGACAGACTCTGCTTGCATGGGAAACAGATGTTGGTGTTTACCTAGATGTAATTTACAATGATGAGTGGTGCAGAGTAGATTTTTTTTTCCTGCCAGCACAATGCAGTCAATGTTAAGCTTTTGCAAAATATTTTGTGTGCCCCTGAGGTCTCTCAGGTCAATATATATATTTACATATATACATAATATTCAGTGAACAATTGCTAACCTATATTAAAAAATAAAGTATGCTTTTACAGAAATTACTTGTTAAAAGACAAATTTACCAAATCTCTGAAATCTGATATTCTGGCAAAATTGTAGGTAGACTCAACCAAAGAAGGAAATAGCATGTATTGAGGTCATAAATGGATTTCTGAGAAGTAAACAAGAATTATTCAGAAAAAGCACCAGTGGCTAGAAACTGAAATCGGTAAAGGGTGAAGCACTGCAGTGGATTACAAGAGGATGAAATGAATTCTCCATCATTTAGAGTCTTTAAATCTAGACTGAAAATCTTTCCAAAAGATACCCCTTAGATAACTTGCCACATAATTTAATGAATGATGTTTTCTAACCTGTGTTATGCTGGAGGTAAAAAGGACGTTCTTATTTCTTTTTGCTTCAACATCTGTAAAATCTATGATAACATGAAATACAATCAGATAACTGCATTTATTTTACTTTTAGATTCCGTACTTACTTTCACTTTTGGGGATCATTTGTAACTTTAGGAAAACATTGTCTCAGGGATTCCTATTTTGAATTTGGAGCTATGATTCCTTTATGTCCAGTTCTTGTCTCATCTCTATATATCCCAAAACATGTTTTTGCATTTTCTTACTCACAGTTGGAATTGGGTACATACCACTTTTTCAACATGTCTGTTAATTTAATTACTAGTTTTAGGGCTCCTTCATTGAATCTCACTTCTTGTTATCAGCATCTTACAGATATTTGATTTTTTCTATACTTCTTACTACTTGGAATCCTGAAATCAAATCATAATGATTTGATAGTAAGATATAAAGCTATATTTGTAGGGATCGTGTCAGTTCTATATACGTAGACATTTTCTAAGCTCTATTGTGGGTTCAGCATAAAAATGTAGAAGGCATCTCCAGAGGCAACCTTTTCCTTTCTTGTTTCCTAAATCAGACCACTGGCTCCAGAGACAATAAAAATGGGAAAATACAGATCTTTTGTCTCTCTCTATTTTGATCAAAGTGAAAGTAGTACTTCTTGGCTTAAATGGGTGTTCTAAATTTAAGTCAGTTGCAATTGCAATGGGATTAGACACAGTTTCCCTGATTTTGTGGTTCTTCATGGAGTGATATTTGTATAAAATTAAAAAGAAAAACCACCCACCACCAATGCTCCAATGTGAATAAAGATTAAGGGTACATGTGGTCTGACCATTTTCATAAAGCTGGTCTTAAAATTTCCTTTTGAAGGACACTTAGAACAATCTTGGATTCCTGGTGTATTGGTAAATATATTGTTTTTTTTATTATTATTTTTCTGTTGGTAAGGCAACACCTTTCCAGTCTCTAAGGTCTTCATTTAGGGACTCTTTTTAAATTATCTTTCTTTTTTCTTTTACTAATTTCATCCTTCTGCTTCTCTTTTGTATCCTGAAAATGCCTTTCCCTCCTTGGCATTTAGAATCTTCAAATATTTATAGATCGTTACCATGTCCCCTTTTAGTCATTTCTTAGACAAACTATGCATATTTAGCACTTGCAATCAACCCTCATACATCAGTCACTCCAAAAGTCACTAATCATTTTATAGCTTTCTTCTGATATTCCTCCAATTTGTGAATATCTTCCTTATTACAAGATGCCTAGAATTAAATGCAATAGATCATCTGCAGCTCATGTAAAACACTGTAGCTAGCTGATTCAAGCCAGCTAAAGAGTAACATTTCTACTACAACGATAACAAAACTGTGTATACTTTGTGAAGTAGTGAGCCTGAATCCACTCAGAGCTTTTTTTTTTTTTTTTTTTTTTTGTAGTCTAGTCTCTCTGAATTAATTTCTATCAATTAGCTGTATTTTTGAGTTATAAAGTCCAGTTTGCTTCCTGTAAAACCTCGAAATATTCTGCATTTTTATATTTTTATTATTTTTTTAAGGAACTCCTTCAGCCTCCATCCCATCCTTATCATACTCATGTGTCTCAGCCGTCTAGCTGGAGGTTTCTGCTTGCGATGTCCACGCAGAGTTAATACAAGCTTAGGGTGGCTGCAGGAAGGATTGTTATAGCCCAGGAGGTAGTGAGCAGCAATGACTGACACCCTTCCAAAGCATATGTACTGTGTGGAAAGAAAATTTGTCCCCCTTGCAGGAGTTGGTCTACCTTTGGAGTCTTCAACCACCTTTGTCACTCTACTGGCCCCTATTAGATTGTCTATCCATCAGCATGTTTGATGCCAAATCAGTATTTTTGGTCATTATAATCCAACAAAGTTCATGCACCTCGTAATAGGGAAAAATAAGCTTATTTCTTATTTTTTTTATTTTTTTTCAAATCAGCTACAGCTAAAGGGCAAAAGTAGCAGTGCTAGTTAGGCTCCTAATAGTCCCACTTTTCCTATATTGTCAATCAAAATGAATAGCCTGTTTTGTTTTGGAGGGTTTTTTTTGTTGTTTTTG
>VZRU01001846.1:369283-395008 GCA_013398155.1 Pedionomus torquatus
GGCAGAATCCCCTCTCTGGATCTGCTGGCAACACATCTTTTGATGCAGCCCAGGATGGGATTGGCCTTCTGGGCTGCAAGTGCACACTGTCTGCTCATGTCCAGCCTCTTGTCCACCAGTACTCCCAAGTCTGCTTTCTGATACCTCATGCCCCAGTCTGTATTGATAGTGAGGATTGTCTGGCCCAGGTGCAAAACCCTGCACTTGCTCTTATTGAACCTCGTGAGGTTCATCTGGGCCCATCTCTCCAGCCGATCCAGGTTCCTTCTGGATGACATCCCTTCCCTCTGGTGTATCAACACCACCACACAGCTTGGTGTCATCTGCAAACTTGCTAATGGTGCATCCAATCCCCCTGTCTATATCATTGATAAAAATGTTAAACACTATCAGTCGCAGCACAGACCCTTGAGAGGCACCACTTGTGACTGCTGCTGACCAGATGAAAGATTAGGAAACCAGATGAACTTCATTTCCTGAAAAAAGGCTAGAACAAGTAGTCAAACTGCAAGCATCTGAAACAAAACAAGGAAATTAGTAACTGTCAACATGCGTTTGTCAAGACAAAATTATATCAGAATAATCTAATTTCCTTCTGTGAGGTAGCAACCATGGATAGAAAAGAAGCAGCAGCTGTCACACATAGCTTTTAATGCTCCCTCATGATATTCTCATAATTAGGCCAAGGAAGTCTATTCCAAACAAAGTCATAGAGAATGGGCATGAAAAGACTTCTATCTTTTTTTCTGATAAAGCACTTATGAATAGCATACCACTGGAATGGTTTGTTGCAATTGGCTTACAATTCTGGCTCTTTTATTTTCCTTCATGACCAGGAAGAATTAATCTACGCGATGCTTACTAAACCTGCTGGCAGAACCATAAAATTCAGCAAATTGGTTAAGCTTGATCAAATCTGTGACATTTGACCCTTCATGCTTCTATCTACATGTGTATCTGGTATTCAAACCAATATTTCCCATACAAATTAAGCATAGAAACAAGTGTATTCACACTATGGTTGTATTAAATGCACAGTGGTTACAGAAGTATATTGTATTTTCTGGAAATTTTCTTCCCAGTACTTTCATATCTGTCATTATAAATTATACATCTGTCAAAATTTCTCTATAAAATTTACCTTATCAAGTTAATATAATAAAAGAAATTTAAATAAGCTGCAATAATTTGAACCCTTTTGAAAAGTACTGAAAAGACTGAAATTTCAGTGGGTTTTGGTAAGTGTTATTGCCCACAAGACTGTATGAGAGTGTGTATTTAATCTCCATTATCTCACACTGTCTGGCTAGATATGTGGCTAACATCATATATTTCCATTCCTGACTGAACAAGCATAAACATTTAGAATAAAATTTCCTGTCTTGATTAGCAGCATTCATAATTTCAAATGTCGTTTTCCAGTGATATCTCCATTACTTACTTAAAAGTCATTGTTCCTACAAATATTTTTTTAACTACATGAAGGAATTTCATAGAATTTAGCGTCACAGAATCATTCAGCTTGGATAAAACATAAAAGAATGCCAGGAACCAAGGAAAAAAAAAAAAACAGCCCATTAATTTTATTTTTTTTAAAGCATATTTCACCTTTGGAAAACAAACAACACTTTATTCTTGCATTATTTTTCTACATTATAGCTTGCTATGTTTGCATTGCCTGCCAATAGGTGGCACTAATAATTTCTACAATAACTGAGTGGTTGTTCTATTGTCTTTCCACATTAATGGAGTTACATCCTAAAGTATCTCACAATTTCATTATGTTTGTTTGATTTGGACAGATTTTATGTTTATCAAAAAAGTGGGTTGGGCATAAAAATATGGGTATTGCACATCCAAGAAAATATCAGATTTATGGGCCCAGAATTCATACATTAATAAAGTCTAAGCAAGCATTGTTTTTTGTTTGGAGGACCAAATAGTAATATGCCAAAAATTAAAGAAGCCTGGAAATTTCTAATCCACAGCATCTGAAGGGTACACTTAACATCTGAAATAAAATGGGAAAAATCAATACCTCCAATACAACATTCATATTTCTCACAGACTTAATTTATTTCTTAGGGAAAGATTTCAAATGTTGTGTTTTGAATAGCTGAGGTAAAAAATTTTTCATAATGCAGTCTGAATCTTTTGGTTATGATTTACCTGGCCACATGTGTCTATGATCAATGCTTGACTTGTGGGTACCTGTGATTATCTGTCTTATCTGTGAGCTTGAATTTTTTAAGTATTCTCTGTTTCAACTTAATGATGGCACTACCCTTTTCCAAGAACTGGAAGAGTATGGCAGAGAAGAGCTGGCTGACAGGCAGGTTCCTCTTAGCTCAGCAGGGGGAGAGGCATGCATACAAAGTTTTCAAAAGAGCATGCGTTACAGTGGATGCCACTAAGGTACTTCTTTTGCCCTTCAACTGAGTAACACCCAGAGTATGACACGCTCTCAAGGACATGTCAAGTTCTGCTGAGTTCTAATGTAAGGCAGCCTTGTGCTGCACAAGGTTATTTATCATGGTTTGTGCTGTGTTGCAGGTCCAAAATATACCCTGGTATGCAAGCAGACACAGCAAAACCCAGTGCTATTCCAAAGCAGATCTTATTTCTGAAAACAAGAAGATGAAGGCAGTTATTTTAATAACATGACTTTCAGATCTCAAATTTCATGGTTTCTCAAAAAACTTGGAGGAGTCATTTTTTGTCTTTAATACTGCATGCTAAAAATCTGCTTTTTGGAGGATTCTTCCCACACTGGCTGCCTTCTGATATATCACTGCAGCACTGGCTGGGGTGGGCATGCTGGGGTGGGAATGCAATGTCAAACAAAGTTGAAACTGATATGTGCATAGGAGGACTGCCTTATCAGGAATATTTGGCAATTAAAAGTAGCTTAGTACCTGCAGGATTACAGGAATATGGAATTTTCTACCATGTTTCCCTGTGAGATGAGTGTGTGCTCTGAAATTTGTGTTAGGAAAGAAAGGTGACAGCAATAAAGTTAGCACACAAACACCATCTGTGACAGCCAGAAAGCATCTATAGACCCTCTAAATGCTGTGAGAGTGCTAGATGCTTACCACATCGTTTATGAGGAAGGATAGAAAAAACCTGGAAGAGGAAAGGAGAGAGAGAAATATAGAGTAAGGACCAAATAAAATGCATCATAAAGTTCACAAGTTAATATGAATTAATAAATACTGTACAGACTGTCTTAAGTCTGTTATGTTAGCACAATATTAATTGTGGACATTTTCTACATATTGTACAGATGAAATGAATTACCTCTAGCCCCAGTGTTGCTGTCTGTACGCCTTCTGACAACTATTTGCAACAAGAAGGGTTTGAATATCTAGGGGTCCCTCTTAAAATTAGCATAAAGCTTCAGCCTTAGGCACTATCCAGGCATATGTGAAAATTAAATTTATCCTGAAGATAAAATTTAGATGTAAGACTTCACTTGATTATTGGTAAGAAGGCTGCACTCAAAACAAGGAGTGAATATGTTGTGAGTCAAGAGGGTTTTGCTCGAACTCTGGAAAACACAGCTATAGCCTACAGAAATGAGTAATTAATAACCCCCTTCAGCTCATATTACTTGCTGGTACCAGTCTTTAGGAAGGTTCCCTGGTGGCCTCTAAATATGCCTAATAAACACTACCTAATGTTTACAGTTTCTTCCCCATCACACTCTTCTCCCAGGTACACACTAAGATGCAATGCTTGTTTTTGCATGGCAATACAAAGGCAAGGTCATCTCAGGCCCTAAGGTGAAACGCTGATAGTCCTGGCCATGAGTTTCCATCAATTCACCTAACTACAATGTCTCTAACTGTACTAGAAGTGGCTCTTCTCTTCCCAGGGTCACTTGCTTTTCCCCCGTGCCCTGCAATATCAGTAAAGAGCATCATGCCACAAGGTCACCTCTGCCATTGTTGGTTAGAAATTCCTCAGTGTAAAAGGGTCATTGCAGGGGAGGGTTCTCTCTGTTACAGAATGCACTGGTTTCCACAATCTAGACAGTTCTCCCTTCTTTTTCTGCTCACCACCTTCCACACTGCTGGTTTATATTATCCTGTAGAGACCTCTCAGAGTGTAATTTGATTGCTGTTGGGGGAAGAAAAGCCCATGAAAGGAAAACTCTACTTTGTGCTCTCTCCAGCAAACAGTAACAGAGATCATTCAGCTCCAAAGTCTTTTCTTTATATGCTGATAGAAGAAGTTCTTTGCCTCTCTTCTCCTTTACCATGCCTGTACCTTTACTTGCACTTTTTGTTTTGGGCACTTAATATCCATGCTGTCAACTGTGGATCACAATATTACATTATTTTATCCTTGTAATGCCCCAATGAATCAGGAAATGTCTCTATACAGATTTCAAAAACAAAACATTAAGCACCAATCCTTTTTGAGTTCAGACCTTTGAAAAAAATCATTCATAATGAAAGTGTCAATTCTCTATAGGCAAAGTTCATGGCAAATGGAAGATAAATCAGGTATGTCTGGCTTTTCCTTGAAAGGTTCTGTGACACAGTTCAAAAGAATAAAAAGAAATTAAATGTTACCTTCTTTTCCCACATGCTATGTTAACTCAAATAACTAGCCATTGCTGTTGACTTATTTGTGGTAAGCTTTTACCCTGAGTTTTCACTAATTGTCCAAAATTCACAGTGTCATATGTAGCAAAAAAGAAATGGGATCTGACAATCTGACTTTTTTTTTTTTTATTTTTTAAATCTTAAACTGACTGACAGAATGTCCTTCCCCTGTGTTTTTTGTGGTATTCTTGTAAGTGATGCTTGATGTGATATAGCACCTTTCATGCTTAAGCATCCCAGAAAGTGTTTAACAAAGAAATGACACTGCCATCTCCTGCAGTGTAGTTCAACATGATGTGTAGGGTTGAAAGGGCAGAGAAGAAAGCATGTTTGAAGAGGACATCATGAGAAAAAAGAAGGATGCATTATCTATCATTTTTACTTTAAAATCTTGGGTCTCAGAACCATAAAGTGCAGTAAATTACACATAAACTCAGCTATTAGTGTTGATATAAGAGTTCCTGTTGGGCCAGCAAGGGAGTAAATATCAGCATAGGTATATATTCATGAATATAAAATTTATATTTAGGAAACTGATGTTTAGGAACAAATCTAATTTCATTATAGATTGTCGCAATATTACTTGATGTGTTTGGGAATGCACTGTCAAGATGAATTAGATTCCATCTATATTCAGAGAATGATGCTGTCGCAAACAAGAAAAAAGTCTTGCTTTGATACAGGCTGTGGCCTTATTGACTGTTACCTCAAGGATGGCAAATGAATGACCAAGGCATAAACCAGTATGTAATGTCAAAGGTAAACTGAAATTCTGAACAATATAATGAGAATATGATTGTTTATCATTGACCCCAATAATCCCAACAGAAATTATTCTCCCTTGACTAGGTTTTGGAGTCTCTACCCTTGAGTAACCTCCTGTGAAGCAGTGTCAGTACACATCTGTGCCATGCCTGTGTCGACTGCTACTCAGCTTTCTACTTTCTAAAATATCAGTTTGGACCTAAGACTTTACAACCTTCATTGTGTTTAACACCAAAGTATCTTGGGAAATGGAAAGTGGCAGTCATCCTGACCCCAAGGCAAGAGAATAACGAGTGCAATTCCAGAAATAATTTGGATATTGTGACACTTAGTGCAATAAAGGACACAATAAGCAATAGCATAATCTAAAGTTTAAACACCATGCTTTAGATTAAAAAAAAAAAAAAAAGCACACCCCCCCCCAACTCTCAAAAAAACTAGGCATTTAGGCACACACCCTTCACTGTACAGCAAATGAAAAGGGTTTGATAATTGAAAATGAGATTCAAAACTGCTATAAATCATTCAATTAGATTAGGAGTGCCAGAAGTTGGAGCACACCTGAAATTCTGTCCCTCTTGAGGGACATTTATCTCAGGGTATACTCTCATATAACCATGCAGCTCGGTTGATGGCTCATACAGAGAATTTTAGGTTTGCAGAAATTCACATGGGATAAATTAAACTCCCAAAGAGTCTAATTAATTATGAAATTTGCTCCTTGGCAAAAATGACTAATTTATCAGTACGTCCTTGCTCTGAAAATTCATAGGCAACCAGGGATATGATTTCTTGTTTAGCTGATATGTGAAGGTTGGGAACCAGGAATTGTTTTGGTACTGGGTATTTTGTTAAGCCAGCTCCATGTTAAAATTTTAATAAGAGTATAGCCATAATAATTGCATAACAACTGCTAATGTGAGCATAACACATATAATGAAGAGATTTGCACAGTCTGTATAAATCAAATGCTGGTGGGGTTCATCTCACCTAATTTTAGACTTCTAAAATGTGAATGTCTGTCTTTCAGTTGGTCACCCTTAGACTCTTCAAAAGAGAGAGGCAGGTACTCCTAGTTATTCAGCTGACCTGTTTTAAATTTCTGCTTTGGGATACTGTGAACTGTATTCCAAAAGTCCATCATCTCTTTCCATTGAATTTATAAATCTTTTTAGGCTCTATAGGTTCTAGATTCTAAGTCTACTGAAAACCCAGAGAAGTGTACCAGACATGGAGAAGTGGACAAATACCCACCAAGAACAAAAGCATTGCTAGGGCATACAGAGATGCAGTTAGAAAAGTGAAAGTTCAGCTCAAATTGAAATTGACCAGGGATGTCAAAAACTACAAGAAAAAGTTCTTCTGGTACATAAAAAAAAAAGCAGAAATAGAAGGAAAATATTTGTTTGCTGCTAAACAGGAGAGGTATATCAGTCACCAACAATGCAGAAAAGACAGTTTCTTGACAGTTTCTCAACAGTTTCTTCGCCTCTGTCATTACTGGTGCTGTTGGGCCTCAGGCCTTTGAAACAATCCAGGTCAATGCAAACACACACTCACCATCAGGGAAGGAAGAATTGGTATGTGGATTATTGCAGGAGCTTGAGCGCTATGAATTGATGGGCCCTAACAATATCCAGCCAATGGTGTCAAGAGAGCTGGCCAACATTGCTGAGAGGCCACTCTCCATAATCTTTTAGAAGCTGTGAAATCAAAGGACATCTCCAAAGACTGAAAGAAGGCTAATGTTGCATCTACAAGAAGGGTTTAAAAGGAAATCCAGGAAATTATAGGCCTGTCAGCCTTACATAACTCACTGGGAAAGTTATGGAACAAATCCTCCTGGAGGTCCTTACAAGTCAAATGAAGCCCGTGACTGGGAAAAAACAACACAGATTCACTGAGGGCAAACTGTGCTTTACATACCTGATCCCCTTTTACAACAAAGTAACCTACTCAGTTACGGCATGAGCAGTGGACATGGTCTGCTTGGATTTCTCCAAGACTTTTCATGTGGTTTCCCACAACCTCTTCCTAGAGAAACTGATGACAGGTGGTCTGTGTGGTGGGTGAGGTGAGGATCTGGCTGACAGACCACACACAGGTGGTGGTAAATATCTCCTTTTCAAACTGCAACCTGTCACAAGTGGGGTCCCCTGGGGATCAATATTGGGCCCAATGCTGCTTAATATCTTCATAAATGATCTGGATGATGGGATCAAGTATACCCTGATGAAGTTTGCTGATGATACCAAACCAAGTGGGGAAGTGGGCACTTTGGAAGGGGAGATTCACCCTACAGAAAGACCTGAATAGGCTGGAAGAGCAGGCTAAGAAGAACCTTACAAAGTTCAGTAAGGACAAGTTGTCTTACACCTGGGAAAACATAATCTGGGAGTGTAGCACAGGCTGGAATCTACCTGGCTGGGGAGGTATTTCTCATCTCTTCTGACTATTTTTTTTTGAAACAGGCAAAATGCTAGTATGTCTGTCTGTATGATTCTTGCACAGATGAATACTCAGTTATCTTGCCTGCCTTATCACCCATTCTTCTCTGAGAAGAAAACATATGTCTCCTTGAAACTGAATACCATAAAAAAAAATGTTACAGACTTATGACTCCACATATGTAGCCCTTTCTTGTGTTCAGTATTTTAATCTAACAATAAATCATGGAATCATAGAATAGTTAGAGTTGGGAGGAACCTTAAAGATCATTGAGTTCCAAACCCGCTGCCGTGGGCAGGGACACCTCCCACTTGACCAGGTTGCTCAAAGCCCCATCCAGCCTGGCCTTAAACACTCCCAGAGATGGGGCATCCACAGCTTCTCTGAGGAACCTGTTCCAGTTCCAATAATTAACTCCTACAAAGTAGTTGGAAAGGGAAAATCAGCAGTTTAGCTCAATGTGACACGTTTCCCTAAACTTCATTTCATGTTTTTCCCTGACAGCTCAATAAACCTCTGTTCTACGTTTAAAAGAACAACATGAACTACCATATCATGTTTCATCATGTTCAGAAACCTTCAGTAAGATGTTTGCTGTCTTGTTTTACTGGAATGCAATAGCCCTTCTGACTCTCAAACAATGAACCCTCAACATTCATTTACTGATGTTCCCTTTTCATAGGAATGGAAGATGTTAAATTGAGTAAAACCTCCCAGGGTAATCCATCCAGTCTCTGCTGTTTAGGCAACGACATTTTTCTGTATTGTTTGAAACAAATTTTATCTTTGGTGGACTACAACATCCACAGTAGTGTTGATAATGATTATATGTATTACATATAAGACACTTGAGTTTTGCAGAAACAACACTGCTTTTTTTTCTAGCTGACAAGAACTCAATATCTGTGATTTAAGAACATCCTTAGCAAATTTTTTAAAAATGAGCATTTTTACCACAAGGAAGTTGTCCTCTTGTCTTGAGAGCGAAAAAAAGAAATCACAGAGGAGGTGGGAGGGGAAAGAGAAATGTTCATTAAATTCAAGTCATTGAAAAGATTTTCTTATTATTTCTTAGTAGCTAGATTGTTGTTTTTTCACTCTTCAGCTTGTTTCTGTCTATGACCCAGGCCAAGTGGCAGGTCCTACAATGGGGTCACAACAACCCCATGCAGTGCTACAGGCTTGGGGAAGAGTGGCCAGAAAGCTACCTGGCAGAAAAGGACCTGGGGGTGTTGGTCCACTGTCAGCTGAACATGAGCCAGCAGTCTGCCCAGGTGGCTAAGGCCAACAACATCCTGGCCTGTTCCAGGACCAGCACAGTGAGTAGGACTAGGGAAGTGATTGTCCTTCTGTACTTGGCACTGGTGAGGCCCCACCTTGAGTACTGTTGTCCATGTTTGGGCCTTCACTACAGGAGAGACATTTAGATTCTGGAGTGGGTCCAGAGGAAGGTTACATAGCTGGTGAGTGGTCTGGAGAGTAAGCCTTATGAAGAGAGGCTGAAAGAGCTGGGATTGTTCAGCCTGGAGAAGAGGAGACTGACGGGAGACTTCATTGCTCTCACCAGCTATCTAAAAGGAGGTTGTAGCAAAGCAGGGGTCAGTCTCTCCGCCCAAGTCACAGGTGACAGGACAAGAGGAAATGAGTTCAAGTTGCACCAGGGGAGGTTCGAATTGGATATCAGAAAAAATTTTTACACTGAAAGGGTTATTAAGCATTCAACTAATTCCATAGAATTTGCAAAGCTAGAAAGAAAATACACTGAGCAAAGTACTGGTTGTATTGGGAAAGCTATGCGACAACGGCAAACTATGTGCACAGATAAATGAAAGAGGGAAAGGGGTCTTGTTATTAAAAGGAAGATGGGACTAAGTAATATAAGAACATAAACTGTTGTTTTTAACTAGTTAATTATTGTCCTAGAAGACAGTGTAAACTTAACCCCTAATACGCTATTTTGAATCAATGCAAAGAAGTGAGTGCTCTAACTAGTATGTTAAATACTTCCATCCTGCAGCAGAATCACTTTAAAATTTTGTTGCTTGAGGGAACAGGTAGACTACAGATACTGCAACATTTCCTAATGAGGAGAAGGCAGCAGAGGAGCCTACTGAAATAAATTCTTGAAGAGAATTTGTGTCTTAATGTTCTCTTTTTTCCTCCTGTACATGTACTTTATTTTTCATAGCTATTCAGAAAATCTTTCATGAAGATTTTATTCCTGAATGAATATCCACAGCTGTATAGCCCCCGCCTTGTCACTACTGCAGCTAGAGCCTTTGAATATATATTTAAATAACAAGATACTTTAAGCATTTCCTAGAAAATATTCTTTCCATTTATTCATGAACTGATGGCAAGATGAAAGGGGGAAGTATAAACAAACTTGCAAATTTATCTGGTAATTATTTACTTTTGTTTTCAGTTGAGCTTTGAAAAAGAAATGCGTGTCTCCAAAAGGCTGGAGAAATAAATGTTGCTATCTCTTTTGTAAGGTGCTCATTTGATGAAACTAGTCTTAGACCAATTGAAAAGAAGAACAGCAGGTGCATGCTAAAACTATGCTTCATATATTGAAACCATGAACTGCAGTACATGAGCTGTTAATGCACAGTCTGTGGGTTAGTAATGACATTTGGTTTGGTGGAGGAGCTAAATGGCCCTTCCTGCCCTGCAAACCTACATAGCCAAGTCGTATGTAGAATCAGCTTTCCTAGTTATGGGTTAAGGCTGAGATTCACAAAAATGCTATCATATTTCTATTTAGGCTCCTAATTTTCCATTGAGATCGAGATCCTCAGGGAGCCTCAAAGAAAAGACAAGGCAGAGGTGAAAACTGGATGTGTCTCTTTCAGCCCACATACTTGGAAGGCATTAGCTTAGAAATACCATTCCAAGGTAAGAGACTGACCTGTATCTAACATCTCTCAGATAATAATTTTCATAGAATGAAAAAAAATATCCATTTGTCAGGCTGATGAGTTTTTCTGCTACTGACATGTTTCGTTTTTACTTCCAAGGACTTCACACTGCTTCTTCAGCATTAGACACCCAGTGGCACTAATGTCAGTCAAATTCTGGTCATTTGACCAGCTGCTCACCATTACTTGATTAGCTCATGCAAAGCACGAATAACATCTTCTCTGGGTGCTTCCAGCTCTTTATCTTAATTAGTATGATGAACTAGGTTGTATTAAATGGAGAAAGGCAGAGGGATGTGAATGTGAGCTACAGTGGAATAGGCAGATCACAGTAACAGTTTATATCAGAGATTATATACCTTGAAACATACATACAGACAGGATTGGTCTAATTCACCGAGAATAACCTGCAAGACAGGTTCTTGCCAGTTTGGTTCTTTGCTCTGCTACTGATGTATTGTATAACCTTGGGTGATTCACATAGCGTATGTGTAATTTGGATTCCTTTTTATAATGGGAATAATATACTTTATTAACCCCACAGAGTCTATATGAGGCCTTTCCAATGCTGGAAATGTGCAATATAATTTCCATGTCTGAACCTTTCTTAACCTCCAAAGTATTACAATGATTAAATACTGATTTGTTTATAAAAAGCTATGTTGCAGCATTTACAGCCAAGAGAGGGAGGGTGTTAATCTGTGGCACATGAAAAGCTGACAGGGAGCTGATGAATCAAAACATGGCTATATAGATCCCTTGAAATGCTGTTATAGATCCTATGAAGAATGAATGCAAGGACTTTAAGTGGATTATCAGTGATAGACCTAGTAACAGCTATTCCAATACTCTTTTTCTCCCAGTATTTGCATGAACTCCTGTTGAATACATCCAAGTAGGTGGATTGAGGCCACAAAGAGGCATATCTACGTAGAAACGGCAGTGCAGGTGCTCCAGAAGGTGGATGTGGTCCCTATTATAATAGGAGTGACACAACTAATTTGTTTTGGTAACAGAATATAGAGCGAGGATGAGGTCCCAGCTGTCTCTGATCATCAGCTGGATGTTGCCCTAGGCCAGGGGCATGCTGTTGCTAATTTTAGTTTATTTTGCTGCTCAGCTCAGCTTCTGTCTGTGATTCACCTAGTCATTATAATTAACAAATTCAGTTATTTCTGTTTCACAGACTCCTTGCATAGATCTTTGTAAAAACATTGCAAAAGATTAGGTATAGTGGAAAGCATTTTTTAAGTGGCATATGACTGCAATACTTCACTTAGAGTCACCTGCCTATTTAAAGGAAAACAGAACCCTGATTCTTGGTTCTTGTCTACACTGAGAAATGAGTGGTTTGGCACGGAGAAGTAGGAAACAACAGCAAGTATCTATCTCTACTTATGCCAGAAAATCAGTGAAAAATTAATCTATTCTGGAATGGACCTCAAGAGTTCTTACAGTACCTCCCCTTAATTCAGTGCAGTACTTGCTATGTCAAAATAACCATGAAATATTACGGAAGAAACCTGGGAATAAGCCCTTGGAGTTAGATGCTGAATACAATCTTGAAGAAATACTTTCCTGCACCTACTATTCCCTGCTGTGCAGTGTTCTCTTGAAGTGCTGTGTAAAGGCACCTTTACCCCGTCAGAAAAGGAAGAGTCTTTTGCCCATTCTGTTGTGTGCTTTTCTGGAAGATGAAGGCTCTGTGTCATCCTCCACCTGAGAGACATGAATTTCCTAGCCAACAGTTGTAATCAGAGGCAAGTTCTATGACACTTTATATTTAGCTTTGTATGGCTTTTTCAGAGGTTTTATGGCACTGACTACACAATCTTAGACTTATTAGAAAATGAAGCAGAAAAAGACAAAAACCTGATTGATTTTCAGAGGAAAGCCTTACTGGGTGGTTGGCTGGAGTACAGAGTAGGACTGGTGTGGATCCACACTTCTCAAAAGTGATGCAATAGTGTGGTAGGGAAAGGACTGTGGGAAAGCAAAGATAAGAGTATCAGCACATAGGAGAGAACCACATGGAAATCTCACCCTTTCAAGTTGCTTCAGGTCCCCTTCTAATGATAAAAACATGGGTCCTGCAGAATATCAGAGAGATTTGTATCTTGAGTACATTTTAGGCTGTGTCTACCTCCTGTTTGGTTTAAGGGATCTATTTTCTAATGGTGGTGTCTTGAAACAGAGAAACTTATGACACTATATTCACATAATTTGCAGAATAGGTTCAAGTGAGTGCATATTTCACTAAAGTTTTTGTACATGTTTCAGATAAGTTTAAGATGTGAACACAATTCCTTGAAAAGATGTGCATTTAACTGGTTGAAGCTAAAAAAAAAATCTCATATTTTCCGGTTTTATTTTTCTTTACTATAGAGCAATTATTATTGTATAATAAACAGAATCAGATAGACCTGTGCATTTGTGGATATTTCCCCTTTCACCTCCCCCACCCCCCCTTCCAAATATAGCAAAAAAATAGCTTCTTGGAATATTACACTGAATCTCATAGGCTCTGGTGAAGATTCACAGAAATACGTAGAGGTGGTCATTTATTGTCTCTGTGAGAGTAGGTGTTGGTTTTACAAGGTTTTTATTTACTTATCTCATACGAAATGAGCTTAAGAGGCATTAGCAAAGAGCAGTGGCCTGCCCTTTCTCTGCCTTTGTGGAGTCCTGATGACAACTTACAGCTTTAATTTTGTGCAGCAGAAACTAAAAATTCAGGTATTTGCAAAGCTTGGAAATGACTGCATTTTCTAAGGAGCACCTGAAGCTGAGTCACAGTCTGTGGGAAAATATGCTCAAAGAAAAAGAAGAAATAAGAGATTATTCAAGACTATTACAAACACAGCTTGCAGGTATTTTTATTTTTTTAATGCATATAATGCTTTTGCTTAGGAAATTGCATGATGCATTCCTAGTTATTTAACACTATATCATGTAGAAAAGAATTAAACAGACTGAATTCTGCATTGTGCTATGCACAGTGAAGTAGCTAGCCTGAGGTATAGGGTGAAAGAACCACAGTACTGAATAAAGAACCTTCGAGTTGTACAAACATCACCAAAAAAGACAAGGCATCTCATGCTACTGGTAAGAAGACAGCAAAATTTAACATACTGGATCACTGGGTTGCATCCGGCTGTGTTTGGTGGTGCCCATAGGTCATTAAGTGAAATGAACTGGATATTGCAGATTGATTTGCAAAGGGACAGGTGTTCACATCTGAACCATCAGTGTGGTCACTGCAATTGGCTGAATCATAAAATCATAGAATTATTCATGTTGGAAGGGATCTTAAAGAGCATTGAGTTCCAACCCCTCTGCCATGGGCAGGGGCAACTCCCACTAGACCAGGTTGATCAAAGCCCCATCCAGCCTGGCCTTGAACACTTCCAGGGATGGAGCATCCACAGTTTCTCTGGGAAACATGTTCCAGTGTCTCAGCACCCTTTCTTGTGTCGAATCTAAATCTCCCTTCTTTAATTTTAAAACCATTAGCCCTTGTTCTATCACTACACTTCCTGACAAAGAGTCCCTCTCCTGCTCTCCTGTAGGCTCCCTTCAGATACTGGAAGGCTGCTAGAAGGTCTCCCCGGAGCCTTCACTTCTCCAGGCTTAAGAGTCCCAGCTCCCTCAGCCTGTCTTCATCCCTCTAATCATCTCCATTGGACCCGTTCTAACAGGTCCATGTTCTTCCTGTGCTGAGGACCCCAAAGCTAGACATACCACACCAAGTAAGGTCTCATGAGAGTAAAGGGGGAGAATCACCTCCTGCAACTTGCTGGTCATGTTTCTTTTAATGCATCCCAGGATACGGTTTGCATTCTGGGCTGCCAGCATGCACTGCCAGCTCCTGTTGAGCTTCTCATCCACCATCATTCCCAAGTTCTTCTCCTCAGGGCTGTTCTCCAGCCATTCTCTGCCCAACCTGTATTTGTGCTTGGGATTGCCGCGTCCCAGGCACAGGTGTCAGGTTTGACACCAGATCTGGCATCAAACAAGTTGACCTAAGTCAGAGCGGTCTTGAGTCCTTTTTCATCAATTGAAAGGGAAAACAAAATAAAAAACACTGAATAGTTTTATTTTTGTCAAACTGAAACAATTTTGGTTTCATTGTTTAGAATACCTGCACTGTCTGCACTAAAGATAGGACAAGTGAAGAGGGAACCAAGCCCCATTTAATTATGAGAAGCTAGTGGCAATAGTCATAGAAAAACAGATATTGGTTTGTTCCACTAATGTACATGGCAGTCTCAAACATCATGAAATCTCTGGAGGCCTGAGACTGGGCAGGCAACCTATTGCTCACTCATTTAGTTGCCCAGCAATTCCTCCCTGTGGCTTGAAACACCATCTAGTCCTGCGGTTAATCCTGAAATTAATCTGTATTCTGAGTTTCTTTAGGGTGATTCTCCTGCAGAAAAAGCAAAGCTATAGTTTCCCCAGGTCATTCCCACACATCCAGCCAAGCTCCTTCAGGGGATCCAGTTAAGAAATTTCCATGGTGAGAAGGCTCCAGAGGGATACTAGCAAATTGATATTGAGAAGCATGTGTTTAAAAACAACTCCTGCAAGGATTCTTATGGTCTCCTGAATCTGAGCTACCAGAAAAGTCCCTTCTGGCAAGATAACTCTGGTTTTGAAATGTGAGTTGCAAATGAGACAAACTAAGAAAAGAACATAAAAAAGACATCTGTGTTTCAAACCTATTCCACAAGAGTGAAACGGTCTCACTGGATTTAATCCATGCTGTAGAAAAGACTAAGAGCCAATTGGTAAGCCAGGGATGTATTTCTGTGCCAGCACAACCTTAAAGGAAGAAACTGAAATGGTTCCAGAGAAGTCAAAAAGTAGGTGTTGGGTATTTATATCTAACAGTGCAAGAAGATGGCCTTGATTTTAACATCTTTTTTTTTGGAAACCAATCAAAACATGTATGAGTGCATCCTCATTTTCTTCAGTGTATCAATATGTCCTTGAGTTATATATGTATGTACAAATACGTGTTTATGTACACACAATTTTTTTTTGTTCAACATCCATTATTTCTTAATGGGAAAGACTCAATTTTCTTTTGCAGAAACTTAATTGTAATATATATAAAGGTATTGATTCTGACAAAATTTTCTTCAGCCATTCTCACACATTCTGTTTTTTTGTTTTGATCTTATTTTTTCTCGCCCCTGTATTCTTTCAAAGAATAGGAAGAACATCACTGAAACCCTGGTGGGCTGATAACTCTTAAGAAATGTATTTGCAGCAGTTTGAAGAAGATCTGAAATCCCTCTGAAATCTAATACTGCTCAGTCTGATGTAGGTATCTGAAATAGGTCAAATGTGTCTACTTACTATTAGTAATAATGAAAGTTTAGGATACGTAGACAACATGTGAGCAGTGTAGATATTTATAGTTTAATAATATAGATCCTATGCACTGTACTAAGTCCCTTATGTCCCATTCACATAGACATCAGTAAAAGTGCAATCGTGTTTTCTGACAGTATTTCCTCCACTTCAACTTTATGCTATTCAACAACATCAACAAAAAGTCCTTACCTTTCAGGAAGAGAAAGACACATAAGAACACAGAGTCAATGCAGTTCAGATATTTTCTTTTGATTCTTTCACTATAATGCAGTGGCATATACAAGAACCAACTGTACAGCAAGAAGGACTTAGTTTCCTTAAACTGCAAAGGAATGGAAGTGCGAAGAAAGGGAATTATTACAAGCCTCTGTGATATTTCCACCTCTTTTTAGACCTAAACCCCAAGATATTTGCTTAAATTCAAGAAATAATGGTAATACATTTTTTTGAACTTAAGTGAGAGCTGCTTGGACAAAAGATCCATGTTTCAGAGTTTAACTACCAAATAACATACATTCTTTCTTAAAATAAGTCCACCAGCATTTACTTCTTACACCACTGAAATATGAAGAAAAAGATTTTAACGGCGAGCTTCTATTTAGTCCCATTGTATTGGTATATTACACTGAAAAGGAACAGTGATTGCCTTTAGATTACCTTTTCTCTTTCAAAACTGTGGAAGTTCAGATTTTGAGCTAAAAGGTGTAATTAGAATGTAAGTTGAATGAGATTCATCAATATTGTTTCGGGGGTAACTGACAGCAGAGCTGAGTCTCTATCTCAGTTTGGTGACCACCTCTAATTGTTCTCTTGCCTTTTCACAGCTTTTCCCCAGGCACCATAGATAGCAATTCTACTCAAACTACTCAAGTTCTTGTGGGTGGAGGCACAGAGCCTGCAGTACCTCCCAAGAGGAGAGCAGTCAGCTTTGCAGACACAGAAGCTTGCCCTGAGTTAAACGCAGTGGTACAGTCTCTGGTCTAGACAGATTTTAAGTTGAAGATTGCTGGAAAACATCTTGATGAAGTACTGCTGCTGCTTTTCTGATCTCTTATGTTCTTCCTCAAGCACTCTTCATCCCTATTGAATGCCGTGGAAAGGACAAGCCTATGCCTGTCCCGAAAAGGAACTGAGAGTCCTTACCAAAAATGATGAAAACCATAGGAAATCGAGGAAATTAATAAAAAATCATAAAGGAAATGTGATTAGTATTCCTAAAAATATCAGAAAAATAGAGCCAAAGAGTTCAGCACAGGACCACGACCTGGTGGCCATTGTTCACTGTGCTCTGGAGACAATAGAGCGAAGCCCCTGTTGCATGGTGAGACTACACAGACCTTTGGCCTAACCTAGAAAAGACATGCTTTTGGATTTGTGTTCTCAACTGATGATACACTTGGTACTCAGCCATTTTATTGGGAAAATGTATTATAAGTCAGTACTTCAGAAGAGATCAACAGGGTTTTGCAGTCCCCTCAGGTATTTCTAGTGTTTCTGAATGTGTTATCGAGTTGTGTCTTTGCCTCTGAAACAAAAATGATGGTTTACACTTCTATGGAACATTCCTCTTTTGGAAACAGAAAATAAGCACATCACAACATAAAGAATGAACAGGTTACAATTTGAAAACTCTAAAGAAAAAGTACCTTTAGATAGGATCTACTTGATTAATTTTAAACAGAAAATATTCAAAACCCAAGGCGACATCTCAAGAATTTGTACTGAGGATTTTGGTGCTTGCAATAATATTTATATAAGGGACTCACATAAAGTGGGCACCTTTCATCAGATGAAAACTTCCTGTGTACTTGAGGACCATATGCTGTTTGTTCAGTCTTGCTAAATGTCAAGGTTTAAAGCTGCAGAGATAACTCACCCCTGACTTGGATGATATAGTAGCATCTACTGTCCATGTAAATACCTATCAGGGAGTGCTACTGCCCCAGACTACCTTTCACTTTGCTTATGGAATTTAATAAAACAGACTCCAAGACTACTACAAGGTTCTTCTTGCACATCAAGGAGCTGGTGCACAAGTAACTAGTACCTGAAAAGAACTGGTAATAGGTTTTTCTGCTGGCCAGGATTTTGCAGAAAAACTTTGACTGCCCATAAATTATACTGTTTTACATAAACTGGGCAATTGTGAGCAGTCATGTTGCTGCTTCCCACTGTACCACAGTCCTCTTCTATTTATTGGTTCATTTATTTATTTATTTTCATGTAGTATTTAAAGTTTTTCTAAAGCTGTAGTCTGTGTGCCACTGCAGTCTGAGGCATGGAATAACAAAATTCCTGACACATATTTGTTTGTCCCATTAAGTTGATTGGACTTTTTGGGGGATTGGGTCTTCACACTTCAAAGAAAGATGTTCATATTTCCTGCATCATTCAATCTTTGTATGTAAAAGGTCCATTCAAACAATTTATACAACCTTTGCACAACCACAATTTCTGCTGATTACAAGTAATTTTTTACTAAAAAAATTCCCTGTAGTAAAGAGCTACAGGGAAGCTACTCCTATTTCCTGAGCCTAGAATATAAAGCAGATTTTTTCATCAACAGTTCTGTGAAAGAGCTGATACCTGATTTCATAGGAACTGGATATCTGCAAATTGTTTTAATTCCTTCCTGGAAATGATGTTTTTAGGCTTGTAATATTGAAGAGTTTGATAGCAATTAGTACCTACCTACAGTTGCCTTCATTTGCTACCAATTTTTGAGGCTTCTCTGAGGCCACTTAATTACTAGCTGTTTAAGCAACAATTTGCTTTTAAAAGCTCTACTAAGCAACCATGGAGAGTTATCCTGAAGAGTTTCTTAAACCTCTTTTGAGATGACAATCATCAAGCTTCTTAGCCAGACTTATATCTTCAGGCTTGCAAGTGCAGTAGGGAAAGGTAGAGGGAATGGGAGAGGGAGAGGGAAAAGAAAGTGAAAAAGAAAAATAAAAATATAAAGAAAATTTTAAATTAAAATTAAAACTANCATTTTCAGCACACAGCTTGAAGTACTGTGGCTTGGTTCACTTAGCGGGAAAAACAGAAAGGATCCACAGGAGGGTGTTCTGCATTGCATTTCCCTTACTATAGGCTCTGAAATGCCATGATACGTGGAGAAACATTGTTGGCATACAGTATCTCAAAATCAGCACATGAGACTGTCATTGGTTACAGGGAAAGGAACAGGAAAGCATCACAGGACCCTTCCCTTCCTTTCTTCTCCCTTCTTTCTTGATTACTTCAAAGCTTCTTTGCTTAATTCATGATAAGAATATTCAAAATAGTTTTTCCTGTGTGATGATTTTACATTGGTGCTATTTCTCCAACACTATTTCCATTCTCTAATCCATAATGGGAAATGAGTTTCTCCTGCTTACATCTCTTAAAGATTTATGGGAAATGACTGAAATGATGATATGGAGCAGGTCACAGAGGTAGCCCCGAGACTGCCTTCAGTTCAAATATGCTTAATACTTTTCCATCAGTTAGGACCAGAAGAATCAAGCCAATTGCTGCAAACCATCTACTTTCAAGAAAGGAGAAAGGAGGGCTCTTTTATGTGTACTGTGCTTTCTGGATCATTCACTATAAAGAAATAATATTCTTAAATTTATGGTCAAACCTTCTCCAGTTGAATAAAATTATTATCATTACTTCATAACAGAAACAATTTCCTGTAAGAAGTACAGTGGCCAGTATAAAGTGCGACATGGGAATAGCTCTTGCAATAATGAAGAAAGAGTAACTAGCCACAATGGTTCTTTTTGGTATTTAGAGAGCCAGAGGTTATAAAACTGAGCAAAACAGTATTTCAGAGAAATGGAGACATCTGGTAAAACAGCAGAGTATAATTACCATATCATCATTTACTGCAATTCACCTAAGGACAGTCGAGGGATTGCAAAGGAAGATAGCTCAATTTAAACTCATATCTATTGACATAGTCAAATATCCTCTTTCCCTGGTTAAATGCCCAAACATGATGAACTTAATAGAGGATGTTATGCAGAGTCTGAACTGATGAAATTCTTCCCTTAGAAGGAGAGGAAGTAGAGCTACTGTAATTTTCTCCTAATGAATATTCTGAAGTCCTGAGAAAGAAAGATGTATTATTTTTTTTCCTGAAATTTCGGCATGAAACTGGGACTGTCAAAACATCATGTTTGTAGATGAGCTCATCTTACAAAGTACTGACGTCCTCCATCATGAATATATTTCCCTTTTCTTTTCTAATCTACTTTGCTTTCCACTGTTTTTCTTGTATTATCTTACCCTGTGTAGTATCTTTTTTTTTCTAGAATCTTCTCAAAACCTTAACTGAAATACCAGAGGACTGCTGATTTCCTTTGCTTTTTCACAGAAATATTGTTTAATGTTGTAGAACTAGTGCCCATAGATTCCTTCTGTGAGTATTTATTTTGTTTGTTAAACTATTTTGCCTCATGTCTCCATCCAGAATGGCCAGTGGGTCCAGCAGTAATCTAAGGGGAGAGTCACAAGTTATCCTTCAAAAAAAAAAAGTGATATGCGAGCATCTAATAGTTAATTTAGTGAAATAATATAGTATAAGTAACAAGAGTTTTTCTGAGTGTTACCTACATTTTATATGTGAGCTAATGAAATAAAATATATGATTGAAGTGCTGTGCTTCACAGATATTTCAGCTTATTACTAGATTATTAATGGCTCGATGTTCTCCACCTGTATGAGCTGAGGGAAGCACACACAGGCCAAACTGGAGGAGGAAACACAGAGTTAAAAAAGATTAAACATTTATTTTGGGAGCTCTTGGAAATCTATTAAAAAACACTATCTTCGTCACTTCTTCCAAAACAAAACAAAACAAAACCAAACCAAACAAAAGAATTCAAAATGAAAAAAAGTAAGGGAATGTCTTAAGTATTTTGGTCTTTTACTATGAGGATTTCGTGTTTTCATGAGGGGAAAAAAAAGAACAAATGCATAAAGAGAATTTTCTTGCTAAGGCAGAGAAAGTTTATGTATTTAATAAAAAAGAAAATACTTACAAGAAAGCTTTTAAAGAATGGGATTAATTGTTAACAAACTTGCATATACACGTCAGTGTAGACTGTATGCAGTGAGAATGAGAGGATCCCTGTAGGATTACAAGATCCTTAGTTTAAGGACTGCTTGTTTTTGCCTTTCTGAGTACACTTAGATGTACTTTAATAGAGTACATTTTTTAGCACATTACCAATACAATTTTTTCCTCTGTTCATGTTTTTTATCTTTCCGGTCTGCCAAGTACTGAATGTATTTATTCCTCAGATGATGGTGAACAGTGTAAAAAATAGTTCAATGCATACACCACAGGTGCCTGTGTACTGTCACCTTTGACAAACCCTAACGACATACACACAGTTTGTGTTTAAGCAGTCAGGAAAACCTCCACCTTCGGTGGGGTACTACAGTTTTCTGGCAACCTGATTTCCTTGACTGTGGCGGATCAGATCTTATGAATTTCTAGATATTTTAAAAATGCAAAATGTTTTGGAATCACGATATCAATGAAAGTAGGAAAAGCTTAATTAACTTTGTAATGAAATGCAAATGTGACATGGTATTTCTTATGTGTGCAAATAATTGTTAGATTTTGTATTGTAACTTTTTCCATTTACATTTCTAATGGCCCAAAATATCTCTTTATTCACAGAATTTCAGATGCAGAATTTTCATCAACAAAGATATTGTACATTTCTAAGAAAAAAGGGAAAAACAAAAAAAAAATATAGTTCTTTTCCAGTTTCTGCTCATATCCCAAGATTTCTTGGTCCTAGAAATCATTAAATTACTAATTCAGCATGAGAGGTCTTTCAGACAGAGCTGTGAAGATATGAATTCTTATTTTGCTTGAAGGAATAGTTGTGATGGGTAACATTAGCTAAGGACCAAAGTCCCACCCAGCTGCTCACTGGATCCTCCTCCCCAACAGGAGAGAGAGAAAATGGGTGGAGATTATCATCATGGCAAAACTTGGGGAAAAATTAATTTAGTTTATTACCAATTAGATTAGATTTAGTTAGTGAGAAACAAAGGAAAAACAAACGAGCAGCTTTCCTTCAAACCTCTCCCCCTCCAGGCTCAACTTCCCTCCCAGCTCCTGACTCCTCTACCTCCCTCCCCAATACAACAGGGGGGTGGGGATGGGGGCTACAATCGGTCATAACAGCTCTTCTCTGCTGCTCCTTCCCCTGATCCAGTGTGGGGTCTTCCACAGGCAGAGCCACTGGGGAATTTTAACAGCCCCAACCTCTGATCACAGCGCTCCCCCTCCCCTCTGCCAACACTTCGTCACTAATACCCCTGTACATAAACTTCCTCAAAATCGTGATGTCATTTTTGTTCTCTGGAGTTCAATAAATGATGCCATTTTGTGTGCAGCAATGGGCTCGGCATCATCCCTCTTAATCCTGAGGACACCCTCTTGATGTGTGGGAAACAGGAGAGCTCTGGCTCATACCCTTTGGTTTCTTTCACACACAGTAGTCTCCTGCTGGTTTTTACTTTTTCAGCAGCAATTCTGTCCTTTCTGACAGCTCTCAATATTACTGAGTGCATTAAATGACCCCATTTTTCTCTGGGGTCATTTCTGAAACACCTTTTGTGTGTTCCGTGTTTATGTAATAAGACCGGATCTCTGCCACTTTAGTCTTCACATCAGTGATTTACTTCGCTGGGGGAAGGAAAGAGAAATGACATTCTTATTCAGCAAGTCATGAAAACAACTCAAAACTCACTGCAACAAGTGTAGGATCACCTTTACAACTCGTACAGACATGCAGCCATTGCAAAAGGTACTTACTACCAATTCCATCTAATAATTAATTTTAATTGAATTCTGACTTAATCCGAGACAAAGATCTCCCTGAAACTATAGAAGTTTTCCCAACATAGGATTCAACTACTTTATGCCAGTTGCTAATCATTCTCACTATTAAAAATACACTCCTAATTTCTGCTTTAACTTTACGTAGTTCTATTCCAATTTATAACAATTGTTTTCTGCCATTCTTTGTTCTCACATTCTACAGAGCATTTTAATGTGCTTGAGTTTATAAATCCTGGGATTACATTTACTCATTTTACCACTGCATTATGCTGCTTATAATAACTCCTTTTTAGAGTAATTATTTTCCAGAAGACATTATTTCCCTTTGGTTGATAGGGTCTGCAGTCTTTGCTGGAACTGTATTAAAACACATCTTACAGGAATGTGTCCAATGTACTCAGTGATTGCTCCTTCCTTGTTTATGCCTCTGCCAATGTTTTCATCACCCCCAGATTTGTACTTCACTTGTTTTATGTTTAGGTCCACTGCCGTGATGACATGCTGCATGTACTGAAAGCACACCCTTCCAGTCACCAGAAGTACATGCAGAATGGTTTTGAGACCCTAACAGGTTCCAATCAGATTGAAGAGGCAGGTAGAGCCCTGACTAAGTTCCTCCATGTTTTGTCAGTATAGCCAATTATACAAGAAAGAAATATCTTTTATGCTCTGTAATGAAAGCAAAGGTAAGAAGTGCACACTTTATCAGGTTCAGAGCCTCTACAGGGTGAGGTTAAGAATGAAAACTTTGGCAGTGATGGTGCTTGTGGACTTCCTTGCTGGTAAGAAGGCCCTTCCCTGATGAGGTCAATGCAACTTAGCTGTTGACTTTTCTGTTGACAACTGTTGACTCCTGTTTTCATGGCTGATTTTCTTTCCACATTCCACTCTCCGATTTTATGTGGATTTATGTAAATATATAGCATTTGTGATTGTAACACAAAGTATAATGTGATTAACTCCCCACCAGATCTCCCCCAAGAATGCATACAAATTTTTGATTGAAGGAGTGATTTTCCCTATAAGTTGTGGCAATCCATGCTGTCCACAGTCCACTTTCCCTCTTTCTTTTTATCCTTCACTTATTGGTTCCTGAATCATCCCTCCTTTCACTCCTAAATCACCTCCCCTTTTGTCCCTTTAGGAGAGGGAACTGCTGGAGAGGGTACAGCAGAGGACTGGCTGAGGGACTTCAGTCTTTTTAGTCTGAAGAGAAGGCCAAGGGAGGATCTGATCAAGACCTATAAATATTTAAAGACTGGGTGTCAAGAAGATGGGGCCAGTCATTTTTCAGTGGTGCCCAGTGACAGGACAAGAGGAAATGGGCACAAACTTGTACATAAGAAGTTCCATCTAGACATGAGGAGGAACCTCTTCACTTTGAGGGTGGCAGAGCACTGGAACAGGCTGCCAGATGGGTGGTGCAGTCTCCATCTCTAGTGACATTCAACACTCACCTGGACAAGTTCTTGTGCAACCTGCTTTAGATGGACCTGTTCTGGCAGAGGAGTTGGACTAGATGATGTGCAGAGGTCCCTTCCAACCCCATATGTGTGATACTGTGATTTTGATTTCGGACACCGTTAGCAACTATCCAGGCTTTTGTATGTTCTCGCATGATTAAAAAATTGGGAAGACAAAATAATTGCCAGAGCAGAAATCTCCTTGGTCAACACTTGGAGGAATCTGTTGACATTTGTTATCCATGACCTTATTTTAAAATACATCTAATGCATGTCATCTATCATCCTCCTTGGTTACTAGTATACTGCAATTTCTTGAGCTTTATGTGATGCAACACCCAATTCTTTTCTTAAATAATGCCATAATTATTCAATGAACAAATTTACCTCTCTCTTTAAAATCAGAAAAACCTGCAATTAATTAAATTATGCCTGCAACATCAGCTACCAGTCTGAACCTTATAAAATCTGAAGACTCATCATGACATCAGAAGCTGACATATTTGTTTTGTCAGCTCCTTCCAGTGATACTGTCCAGCAGCTGACCAGTAGTGATACAACTGATAAAGTAAAGAATTGAACAGACTGTATGCCAAAACCTCTTGTTAAAGGCACTTCTGGTATTAGTTAAAAAAAATAGTGGATCCACATAAAATGATTGAATATAATGAACAGCATTCACAGACCTTGCAGGGTTTCCTATTTTATTTTCCTATTTTAGATTTTTCTAGCTCTACTTGGGAATTTTGAAAAGACTTAGCCTTGACTAAGGATCAAAGAATGCCTTCTGCCTTATGCTACTGGAAATATTCTTTTGGCTTGAAGGCACACTGCATCAAGAAAGCAAGACCCTTGAATATAAACTCTTTTAGTTATTTTTTATCTTGAGACGTGTTAAGTATCACTCTTACATGTGATCAATGCAAGATGTGTTGAAAGTGAATTATGAAAAGCTTCAAGCAGAAAGAAAGTGTTGCTTTTGTTTATACACTGGTGCTATGGCTATCCTTGTAAAGGCAACTTGCCTCCAATTTTAGAATGTATTTTAAAGACTGTGAGTAAGGATTTTAAACCAAGAGAAATATGTATATTTATATGTATATCTCTATATATCACCTATATCTGTATCTTTAGAAAGATCTATAGGCAGATTATGTTATTTATAAATATAAATTATATATTAACATATATCTCTATATGTATCCTTTGCATTGTATATATACGAAGTTATATCCATATAACTATAAAAATTTATACTTATAAAAAGTTAAAACTTTCTC
>VZRU01001846.1:402482-429117 GCA_013398155.1 Pedionomus torquatus
TGCATTAGCCCACCTCTCAAGCCTGTTCAGGTCCCTCTGGTTGGCATCCCTTCCCTCCAGCGTGTCGACTGCGCCACCAAGCTTGGTGTCATCAGCAAACTTGCTGAGGGTGCATTCAATCCCATTGTCCATGTCTCCAACAAAGATGTTAAATAGTATTGGTCCCCGTATTGACCCCATTCATCAGCAGCCACCACTTCTCTGGGCAACCTGTTCCAATGTCTCACCACACTCACAGGAAAGAATTTCTTTCTAGTATCTAATCTAAATCTCACCTCTTTCATTTTAAAACCATTACCCTTCATCCTACCACTACACTCACTGGCAAAGAGTCACTCTCCAGCTCTCCTGTAGGCTCCCTTCAGATACTGTAAGACTGCAATATGGTCCCCTTGGAGCTTTCTCCTCTCCAGTGCTTGAACCTTACTCCCATATGCTTGAATCTCACTCCCATGACTTTAATCTTTGCTATTGTTAAAGAACTTATTATATGTAACTTTTACCAAGAGGTTTTAGGCTTCACAGATGTTTTTTTAGGTCTGATACTGGAAAATGTTTATTTCCTCTTCCATAATTTATTGTTGATAATACCAGCGTAGGATGGCTCCTTCTTAAAGATGGATGAATATTATTGAAAGAGAATTAAATAGCTGCCAAAGAAGTTTTCCCTCTAGGTAGAGGACAAGTACTTCAGCTCCAGAAATAGATGAAGTGTGCAAGATAAAGTCTAATTTAGTTCCTCTGTTTGACTTAGTCATAATTTTCTATTGCTTGCATGGCCTTTTTCAGCATATTTAATTCAAGAAAAATCAAAATCCCCGCTTTGTTCTCTCTCTCTGTTTCTTGTACACCCAGAATAAATTGAAAGATATAAGCTATTGAGGCACATGCAAAATATACATATTTTTAAAAGCTTCTGATGAAACTGCTGCTACATGGAACACCACTAATATTTATAAGTGTATCTATTTATGGTTACTCTAGTTTGTGAATCAACAGAGCTCTAATATCTAAGTGTAGTTCATGTAAGTTAAAGTCAGAAGCATTAGCACTTTTCTAGAACAAAACACAGACACCATACATATTTTGATTTTAAAAGCACTACTCTTAATTAAACTATTCTGTTTTAAATATTAATTTCTATTTTATGTGTCTATAGCTATGGGAAGAACCTTTTCTCAGATGAGACTCACAGAAAGAAAAAAAAAATGTGTCTAATCACTTCCAGTTAAAATTTTCAAAATTTATATTAATTGAAAAATCAATACAGGACATAAGCATTGTATTGCTTTCTGGAAGAACTGAGTTGCAAGCCTAGACATATCTCCTGCAAAGCAGAAATTGTGCAGTAATTTTTCCACAAACGATACTGTAGGAAGATTATGCAGTAACTAAGGAGCCAATTTTAATAACACAAAAACAAACCTTAGAGGAATCACAGGACTGAAATATTAAAGCCATTTTTAGGCCTGACATTAGTTTCTGTCAGAGTAAGCTCCAATATGAAAAGGAAACTCACTGATTATTATTAGTGATTGCTGTACTCTAGTGTGAATTGATAAAGAATTGAGCTGTTACTGCTTGGGTTAGAATATTGGTATCATGAAGTACTTGAATTAAGTAATAATTGTAGACATTTAAAAAAATAAACTGTCAATATTGTTTCATCCAAGCTTTGCTTTTAAATCTACAGACTACGTTTCTATGAAATTCAAGATAATTCATGCAGTAGTTTACCATCTTTCAAGCATCCAGAATGTGAATAGTCTAAGGTTAGTCCAATGTCTTGATGTTTATTCAAACCACCAGTTAAATCAAAACTTTAGGTTTCCAATAAATCGATCTTTTAGTACAATTATTGTGATAGTTGTGAAATGATTGTGAAATTCTTGAGTGGTCTCCACATCAATTTTACTCAAAAAATTCCTATTGTATCCCAATGTCTCACAATCTTCAGCATATAGTAGAATAATAAAAAGAAGGAGTTCTAGAAGAGGACTTAAGATGTCACTTAAACTATTCCATTATGAAGACTAGATCCACTGTATCTATGTTAATTCTGACATATTTTGTCTTAAAAGTTTCAATTATGGAACTTCCTCATCCTTCCTAGGCAATTGATTAAAATTTTTAACTGCCCTTAGACTTAAAAGTGTTTTCTTACTGCCTAGATGAAAAGTACTTCACAGCACTATAAATTCACTGGTTCTTGCCTTGTTGTTGGTGTTTATAAAGAACTGATTTGGTTCTTTATGCCATTTTTTCCCTGTATTTGAAATTAGTTATTTCTCTCTTAAATGGAAAAAAATAAGTTCTTTCATGCTGTACTTAGGTCATGTCCTGTAGTGCTGTGGTCAGACTTATTGCTCTTCTCTGGACTATCCTCAAGGGCCATGCCTTGAATTAAATATAGCTGAGATCTGTCTCTAGACAGAATTAATGACTTCACGCATCTGACATTATATAAATCTCAATAGCAGCCTTCCACACAACCCCCCTTTTTTTTTTTTTTCCTGCAGTATGATGTTGCTGCTACTAGCCCACAATCAGATTTCCATCCTGAATGCTTACTACGTAAGATGCACCAGTGTGCAATGGAATTGAAGTCAAGGGCATCTCTTAACTCAGTGCACTTGTGGAAAAAGATCTCCACTAATGATAACAGTCACAGTTAAGTAGATACATTTGAGTTCCTGCTCAAATATACCTGTAATGAAATCACAGAATTTGATTCCTTATGCCTACTTTTCTTGTAGATCTATGAAAGTTCTTGCTTTGCCACTTCAGGAGTTGCCTATAAGATGCTGTGTGTGATATGACATTTTACACCACTTTTTTTTTTTTTTTCTGTATTTGAAGGTATGATTCTATGATTCTATACACATTGCCACCTTCTTTTATTATATTTTTTCTTTTTTGTTTTATGCTGTCTTTGCTGTGTTCAAGACTGTGTGCTGGAGGAGGGACTTCGTATCAAGTTTCTAATAAACTTCTCCAGACCACTGCCTCTGTGACTTTGCCAGAAGAGGCCAATCTTCTTATAAGTCAAGGTCAAGAGTGAATTTTTAATGTGGAAGAAAGCCAAGAGATGTACAATAACATACTGATTTCTAGTACCCATCCATTGTGGATAAAGTCAGTAAAAGTCTATGTTCTCACAGAAACAATGGGACCAGTAATGACTGTAGCAAAACTCCAGAGCTCTTCTTTAATCTCAGAGAAAAATAATTGGAGAGGACTAGCTGATTACAAATGATTCACAAATGGGTAAAAAATAAATAAATTACACATTCAGAAGTGTCATAGAAATCTCTTGAAATGGCTTATGAAGCATAGTAGTGCAGATACTTTGGTGAATTACCCCTTACTGAGTAAAGAGTAATCAATATTTATCAACTTTGATTGGAGATATTAACTTGTGCTAAATGTTTGCTGTTAAAGATAGATGATTACCAAAAGTCCTTTGAAATCTACTTGAGGTTGCTGTGATTATCATCTAGTTGTATCCAGAAAGTGCATTTTGTTGTACAGAGGGAAACAGGAAGAATCTGTAAAAGAATAGGAACAGACAACCAAATCAATGATTGACAGAAAAAGCAACATCTGTAGGGAATGTAACAGATCTCCCATTCTAATAAAAATATTATATCACTGAATAGCAGTGGATGTTATGTTCAGGATCTGGTACAACAGCTTGAGTACAAAAAAGACTTTCTCACTGCACAAACTTTACATCCAGGGAAACAAAGAACAAATTTGTAACACAGACCTTGTTGTACCTGAATTCTTTTTAGACCAAGAAAAAGCTATTTCTCAACTTGCTAACACAATTCCTGGAATGGTAATAAATGATCTAAAAGAAGCTAAAGAAAATTAAGTTCAAATGAGGAGAGATGTATGAACAAAAGTAGCCAAACAGTGGATAAGAGGAAAAAAAAGGATTGGAAGTTCAGAGCATAGCAGTAGCCAATTTTGTCAAGAAATGCTTTTGCCTAAATTTTTTGCCTTTATTGTTCACAGTTGGCTTCTTTTTCTTTTATCAATTCAGTCACTTGCTATTTTTAAAGTTGAATTTGAAAAATAAGGAAAAGAGAGGAGAACAAAATTCCGGCAACAGTTTCTTTCTGTTGCTGGTCTCCTTTCATCTTTTTTTTTCTCCATATTTTTTGTGGGTTGGTTTTTGTATTACTGTGACAGTTCTGAATTTTAATGATAAAGCACTTGGCTTACACCCAACATGTGCAATAATGGGCTTAGTTACTCAGTACTTGTCCAGAATCTCTGAGAATTTCAAACCTTAACATCTTTGCAATGAGTACATATCTTATCCCCAGGTTAAAATTAAAAAGAAAACAAACCAAAAAAAACACCCACCCCCCAAAAAAAACCACCTGTATGCCAGAAGCTGGACGTTTCAACTTGATTTGAAAATGCTTAAAGCAGAAAAGACTGATAAAAATAAATAAATAAATAAATAAAAGAAACCAAAAGAAGTTCAAAATTTAAAATGTGTATTATCAGAAGAAGGTACTATATCTGGCTGACACACCACATGGGTGTGCTGCCATTCAGTGGGACTTCAAGAAGCTAAAGAAATGGGCCAGCAGGAACAGCATGAAGTTCAACACAGGGAAATGCCGAGTCCTATCCCTGGGGAGGAACAGCCCTCAGGACAGCCTTGGGGCAAGTGGATGGAAAGGGAAACAGGGAAGGACTTGAGGGTTCGCAGTGGACAAGCTGATTGATCCAGAAATGTGTCACTGCTGCAAAGAAGGCAAATGGTATCCTGCTCCAAACCCACACTTGCTGTCTGGAGTTGTTCCTGCCAGGAGGCAGGACTTTGCATTTCTCCTTGCTGAACTTTAAGAGGTTCCTGTCAGACCATTTCTTTAGCCCGTCAAGGTCCCTCTGGGTGGCAGCACAGCCCGTTGGTGTATTACATCTCCCAGTAACCAAAACAGGGACCTGCTTTCTGAAATCTTGCTGGACCCTGAATCTCAGGGAGCTGAAGGCACCGGAGGTGACAAGCAGCAACCTCCTCTGTGCTCTCTTCTGGCTAGTTCTAAAGCAGATTCCCACAGAGTATGTCGGATACACTCTAGATTGCAAGCAGAAGTTATATATTTAGACATTCACTGGTAGAAGTAATTGTCTCAAAAGCTAGGACTAAGTGTATTTAATCTGTAGGAGATTAAACTCCATTTTGGCTGCTGGCAAGAGCTTCTTAGCCAAAAAAGAAAAGTAGCTTCCTATGACTGGAGGCAAAATGTGAATTCTTTCATATAATGGAGCCTTGATTGCTCCACCTGTTGACCAACCAGCTTTCTTGAAGATTTCCTTCACCCTCTACAACAAAACAGTTTGAGAAATTTACCTGGAGGCAATCCTTGTCTGTCTGCACCTGGACCATAACCTGCCATAACCTCTATCTAGATATGGGATGGAATGTTAGCCAAGGTATGAGAGCTTGAATGCTATCTCTCCCCAGCAATTTAAAGTCAAGTATCCCCAATATCATGGTGCTGAAGTTCCTGGTCCAGTGTGCAACAAGGATAAATATTCATAAACTCTAATAAATTGCTAAAAAAATGTTGCATAAAAAGCAATGAAAAGAATACAGCAAGAGTGCCAACGCTAATTAGGGTTAGCCAAGGTTTTCCCATTCATACAGCTAAGGGAGCATATGGGAAATGGCATGTTGTCACAGCAGATTCTTTACTTCAAAAAGTTGTGTGAAACATCAAAGCCAAGTAGAATAATAGCAAATTATACAACAAATACAACAAATGTGAGGTACAAGAGATTCAGATAATATATCTTTTTTTCACTGCCTTAGAAGAGTTGCGGTAAGAATCCATGCAAAAATGCAGTCATCTGCTGTGTTGTCTATTGTCAAGCTGTTACTCTGCCTCTTCTGAGATATTTCTCTATTTATATATAAAACCATTTAAAATAGGTATTTAAAGAAATGTAATTTTTTTTTCAAACAGCAGAGAAAAACCCAGAATTAAAAATATTATTAACTGAAAAAATGTTATGCCTTGTAAAGTTTGAAACACTTCCTTTTAATATGGATGTAGCTCTTCTTCCCGTTTTCTGTAGGACTGAATTAGAAGAGAGTCAATGGTTCTGATTGTATTAGTCAATGACTAATCCAAATCTTAAGAGTATTTTTTAAAAAAATCTTCCTATTATATGTAAATCTCTCTTCAATGTGATGGTTCTGTACAAATAATGAGGGAGATGTTTTACCCTCTGTGTTGGGACTCACCGAGGAAAGAAGCCTTTTCAGATGTTGTTCCAAAAGCTTCTGTGTCCGAATGCCATATGTACTTATAACTCTCATGTGAGTAATTTCGATGACTGTTAGCCTCTCTAAGGAACTCTGAAGTTAATTTTGAGAAAACAGAAACTAGTGGGAAGGACACAGACTGAGATGAACATCTGCTTGCCAGAATATGTACTGGGTTTTTTACTATTCCTGTAAGGGAAAAAACAAGGCAGTGGAAAGTATGTTAGACTCAATATGAGAATGAGCTGTTTGCTTGCTTTTTCAGCCTTGCTTTTCATCTTGTATTTTGCATTAGGGATGCTGTTGGATTTTCTGTTCACAGATTCCCAAATCTGTAGCTGAATTGTAGGCATTGCCAGAAGTTTCCTGTTCCTGTCTCCCTTTTCTCAGAAACATGAAAAGAGTAACACTTCACAAAAGCAGATATTTTCCTCTTGTGTTCTTGGTTAGCCCATACTGCACGAACAAGCTCTTTGTTCTGTGGTTTCTGCTGTTCAGCTATTTTTTTCTTAAAAGAACTTCTTTCCTTTTTGTTTGTCTTGCTTGCCATTTATTCTGACAGAAGGGCAGCAAGCACAGCTTTAACAAAGTCCGTGATTGCTCAAAAACATGCTCGTTAGAAAACCTAACATGGTATCAAAAGTATGTCACATGATATCAAAAGCATGTCCTAAGCTGTGTTTGGACGATCAGAAGTTCATGTCATATGACATGTTGTGTCATCTGACTAGCAGGGGAGCTGAGTTGGCTTGGGAGCTTCTGGGTAAACTGAATGTCTGGCTTTGGGGAAAGAAATCAGTAGAATATGCTGAGAGTGATAACCAGTGGGTCAGTGAAGCAGTGGGACCCCTTGGCTGTGTTGTTGTCTTTTATGAACCACAGTTTGAGCCCCCTGTCTTCCCTCAGGTTTCCAGAATAAGTGATGCCTATCCTACGGCTCTTGGGAATTTGAGAATTTGATGGATGGCTGTTGCAATCAGGAAGGCTGGACTACCAGCTACTTTAGGCCAACAGTTTACCAGTGATTTTTAAAATGGAAAATAATGCAACTTTAATGCAATATTCACAACTGATTACTTAAGTTGCATTAAGTTTTTCACTATATTATTTCTTATCTTGAGGCCACGTGTTGAGCTGATAAATACTACATGAATCTATCTTCATGTTGTTACTGGCAGAGATTACTAGAAAGCTGTTGAGAAAAGTTGTTACAGAGAGTCATAGTGTGGGACTCCATATGAGTTGGTTATGATTTGACTCTCTTTGTAAGAGTTTGTTTTGGTTTGTTTTTCTACTGACTCTGTCTTTTAGTTGTTTGATGGAAGATGGAAGACAGGGTCACCAAAAGAAATTGGGACAGTTTAGAACCTGTAGATGGCATTATGACATTACTACATTTCTATCCACTAGCTCTGGACACATTAAAAAATATAAAGTACTAAGAGGTCATAAAGGTGTACAGCAGCTGTGTCACAGCTGATGAGGGTAGATGACTGCCAAACAGCATAATTTAAATCCCTTTTAAAAATCAGTGTAATGTTTAGCTACAGTTCACTGTAGTGAGTGACTGCTATATAACCTATGAGTAATGTACTGAGTAATGCAATCTAACTGTTTCTCAGGAGAACTTGGCTGTGGTTTTAGTCAACTAAGATTAGCAATTGGCAAATCAAAACTGGAAGTCATTGTGTAGTCAACAGTGGAAAAGGCCAAGACATGCCTTAGGGCCTTAACTGTACTGGCATATAGAAGGCAATGTGACCTGGCTGCATTACACTACTGGAATTATGCCTTGGAAGTACCAAAGATATGTCTCTTAAAAGGAATATTAATGCTTTTTTTTTTTTTTTTTTTTTCCTCAGAATTCCAGACAGAAAATTAAGATGCAGCTAAGAGTGAAAACATATACTTAAGGACATGTGGGATTGCATTAGCATGCTCTCCTTCCTTCTGTGAATTAAGTTTCAGGGCAGTAGTCTGTCACAAATGCTCTGTTTCAGAGGGACAAAGCTAGTGCATTAAAACACAGAAACCACACTATGTTTGTGAAAATGAGATGAGATCCATTAGGATACAGAAAAGTATTTAACACATTAAATCAATGGTAACTTTCTGAGCTTAAAATTTCCTTTTTCTTTTTGAAGCAAATAATCTTTCATTAGAGATCAGCTACACTCAAATTACCTTCTGTATGCATAACAAAGTCTAAGATAATCACTATCACTTGAGACAAAAATTGTACTGTAGAGCTTATTTAAAAATAAAACTTTCTTGTGTGATCCAAATATGTTTATATTTTGTTTGTACCGATTAAAAATATCTTACCATAATATTTATATTTTAAATTATAAGCAGAATTAAGTTATGTATGTCAAATATGGTTGGAGAGTAATGAAAGTGTTTCCCATAGAGGATCCAAAGCAGGATATCATTCTGACTGTTCTTCAGCTGAAATTTGGGGGTTTCACACTTCAAAGAGTAATTGTTTTGCATTAACCGTGAGCTTAACACAAGTATTTTGGTATAATACGGAGCAGCTGCCATGATTTAGTTTTCTACCAGAAGAAAAATCTTGTCCCTATGCTTTGCTCAGGTAGGTGCATCCCAGATAATGTCTCAGAAGAATGAAATCGTTCAGCTGATCCAGGAACTGAGCAACAAACAACTCTTTATTATAGCAGTGTCATTCAAGTTATGATGTGGAAATAAAAAAAACACATCTGCCATAAGTTAGGGAACCGTTTATCAGAAGCTCTATCCATATTGCATGTAGACGCTGCCTATGTGAAATAAGCATAGTTTTGATGTTTACACACAAGATTTTGACAAGACTTAACCTCATATGTCTTTTTTTCCTAGTGTTCTTAGAACTATGTCTTCTAGCTGGTAAGAAACTGTTGAAACTGAGGGAGTTTTCTGCCTTTGAACTCTGGACTTACTTTCCTGATCAACGCACAGAGAACTGAAGCAATGCGCTCTGTAGCGCCATGAATCCATTAGAATGGAAAAAATCACTGTTCAGATAGATGACAGTAACACATCTCTGTACAACAGTAAGCACAATCCATCTTCCATTCACTACAGTGGCTCCCTATGGAGTGCTGAATAGGTAGAGCAGAACTTGCATCTTTCTGTCTCAGCAGCTCTGTTGGCTTTTTCGCACTCAACTTTGCCTATCTTCCATGTGTGATGAAACATTGCTTCCTATGTGCAAAGTCATAAATCTTGGACAATATTATCTTAGATAAATTCATTATGGATTCTTTTACTGGCTAATAAGTTATCAATATATTTATTCATTAGAAGTACACGATATAAGTAAAGAGAAGGGAAATGAATACTCAAAAGAACTGTATTTGATTTTGCTGATGTTGATGCTATATTTGATTTAATCCTTAAAAGCCTGTTTTGAATATTACTCATTTGATACATTTTAAGAAAACTGTTTTGAAATGTACAGTGCAATTTTCTTCTCAGACAGAAGGCTAGTATATGTTTTACTGTGAGAAATGGAGTTTGTCTGTGTGATGGGTAGTGACTTTGTGTCTAAGTATAGTGATTGTGTCTTAATGTTATGTTTCTTCTGGTGCTACTTAGCTGAAATACAGCTGAGGTTTGAAATCCTGATCTGGCACATAACATTACAGCTTGTCTGCTGTCTATGAATCTGTGAAATTAAATCAGCTGAGGACAAGCCTTGCAAGTTCAAATACAATCCATTCAAAAAGTCTGTTTTCTGTGTGAAATACAACAGTAGCAATTACATAGTATATATAGAAGAGTATATAACAGTTCTTGCGTACTCATACATGTTGTAGCTGACTTCAGTGTTCACTGCTATGAGCATCCCCTGTTCAGTTTGTTTCTGAATAGATTCTGATGCTAATTTTATTACTTCTCTAAGAGTGTGTTTTCATTTAGAACAATGAAGCGGGCATTTGTGAATGAGTCACTCATAATTAGACTGAGGTGTTTATGCTGTGCTTCTAACAAGAGACATAGCAAATAAGATATTTGCTAACAATTATAGAGAATCAATCTAAACAGTTCCTTGATCATATTGGAAATCATTGAGAGGCTGAGGAGGAGAAGGTCTGTCTTAAATTACTAGTGTATATCTTAGAGATTCTGTCATTCTTCAGATTTTATCAGTTTATTCTTCAAGTGCAGAGGGACGTCTGCAGCTGAATGATATGCAGCCTAGTAGGGGAAACCCTCTGCTCTTGCCATTTGGTGATGGCAGTTTAAATGAATGGCAAAATTCCTACCAACTGGAATGAATACTCTTTGTCTTCAGAAGTGGGTGGTTTTGATCTTGATTCTCTTTTCTTAAAAGTGTTTCTTCAGGCTTCCCCAGTCCTGCAACTGTTTTGGCATCTACAGCTTTCTAATGTTGTTATGGTCATCTGAGCCCAAACTGACTTGCTATCCCATTTTTTGTGTTCCCTTTGCAAAGCACTTTTCTGTAACCATAGCCACCCAGTGTCGTAGAAGGACAAAGAAATGGAGTCCTTGAAACTAAAGATGCTTTACTGTAGTCTCTAAAAGCAGCAAACATTAGTAACTGCCTCCTTCCCTCCCCCGCCACATCTTACGTATGGTGTGTGGGCCTTGACTTTCCAAATCAACCCTCAAACCTGTAAATGTACTAGGCAGTAAAAAGATGTGAGTTAAAATAACAGTATCTAGAGAGGAGAAGGTTGCAATTCTCTGTGCAAAGAATAAAAAACCCCAGAGATACATTAGCTCCTCTCACCCAGCATGTGTTTGCAGACACACAGGGCAAGAAACATGCTCTCTGGACTACTGGTGACACCAGCACAACACAGGGCCTGGTACACTGCTTGGGAATGGTCTCATTGAAAACAAGAGCTGTTGGACACAGAAAACAAAACCTGCAGGCTTCCAACAAAATGTTAATTTTCAAGGAATGTATCAACTCTTTGCTCCTCAAAGTGCTGACACCACTCGAAGCTGGTGATCGGTCATGAGCAGTGTTCTTCAAGGCTCAGTATCGGGTCCAGTTCTCTTTACTATCTTTATCAATGATCTGTATGAGGGGATTGAGTGCACCCTCAGTAAGTTGGCAGATTACAGCAAGTTAGGTGGGAGCATTGATCCTCCTGTGGGTAGAATGGCTTTGCAAAGGGATCTGGACAGGTTGAATCAATGGGCTGGGGCCAATGGGATGAGGTACAAGAAGGCCAAGTGCCAGATCCTGAACTTCAGTCAAAACAACCCCATGCAGCACTATAGTTTTGGGGAAGAGAGGCCTGAAATCTGACTGGTAGAAAAGGACCTGAGAGTGTTGGTCAACTGTCAGCTGAACATGAGCCAGCAGTGTGCGCAGGTGGCCAAAAAGGTCAACAGCATCCTGGCCTGTATCAGGAACAGCCTGGTGAGGAGGACTCGGGACGTGATCCTTCCTGTATTCAGCACTGGTGAGGCCCCACCTCAAGTACTCTATCCCATTTTGGGTCCCTCACTGAAGGAAAGCCACTGAGATTCTGGAGTGAGTCCAGAGGAGAGTTACAAAGCTGATGAGGGGTCTGAAGCACAAATCTTATGAGTAGCAGATGAGGGAACTGAAGTTGTTTAACCAAGAGAAAAGGAGGCTGAGGTGAGACCTTATTGCTNGGCCTGTATCAGGAACAGCCTGGTGAGTAGGACTCGGGACGTGATCCTTCCTGTATTCAGCACTGGTGAGGCCCCACCTCAAGTACTCTATCCCATTTTGGGTCCCTCACTGAAGGAAAGCCACTGAGATTCTGGAGTGAGTCCAGAGGAGAGTTACAAAGCTGATGAGGGGTCTGAAGCACAAATCTTATGAGTAGCAGATGAGGGAACTGAAGTTGTTTAACCAAGAGAAAAGGAGGCTGAGGTGAGACCTTATTGCTCTCTACAACTACCTTAAAGGAAGTTGTAGCAACATGGGGGTTGGTCTCTTCTCCCAAGTAACAAGTAATAGGACAAGAAAAGTTACACTAGGGAAGGTTTAGAGTGGATATAAGGAAAAAATTCTTCACAGAAAGGGTTATCAAGCATTGGAACAGGCTGCCCAGAGAAGTGGCAGAATCACCACCCTTGGAGGAACTTAAAAGACAGGTAGACATAGTGTTTAGGGACTTATTAGTGATCCATTTTGTCAGTGTTAGGTTGTTGGTTGGACTATGTGATCTTAAAGGTCTCTTCCAACCTAGACAATTATATGATTCTATGATGCTCAGTGTTCTCTGCAAATTCCAGACTTCCCTGAAATTCATCCTACATAAGATAAGGAACCCCTGAATTAGTGTGAATGTAACACCTTTAGTATTCTCCTAATTATTTTAATTAAAAATTAGAATCACAGAATTGTTGAGGTTAGAAGCAACCTCTGGAGTTCATCTGGTTCACTGCCCCTGCTCAAGCAGGGCCACCTTGAGCGGTTGCTCAGAACCATGTCCAAATAATTTGAACATCTCCAAGGATGAAATATCTACCATCTCTCCAGGCAACCTGCGTCAGTGCTTGGTCATCCTTACAGTAAAAATATGTTTCCTGATGCTCATAATTTTCTCCCTCATCTACTTCACTTTCCTTAGAGACATTTACATTTTGTAAGAACAAAAGCATTTTTTTCTTTGCCAATATACATAGAGGAAAATATAGATAATTAAATAATAAATAGATGCCTACAGGAGCAATCAGGTGGGAGACCATGCTAGAGACTTTGCCATTAGCTGCAGAAGCAGATACATTTTTAACTCAAAGAAGGCACGTCCCTTTCTGTGTATCTCTCCACATGTCCAGTCCTCAAAAAAATGTAGGCAAATGCCCTCCCAAGAAATAGTAGAGTACATTTAGCTCCAATTCCTTGTCTAGTGCCAAGACTATGCAGAACTGATTTCTCCCTGTCTCTTTTAAGGGTTTCAAGGTCATTGTCATTTCTTGATTTTCTCTGGGAAACTGTTAGAGAAGGGAATGAGACCTATCTGAAGGCCTATAGGCATAGCATCCACCTGCCAGCTTTTAACTGAAGTCATAAAGGGCAACCTCTCTCACTACTATTTTATTTCACTTCAAAGGTCTTTCAAATACAATTCATGACATTACCATCCCCATTTTCGTATTTCGTTTTCATTTAGTGAACTAGCTGTCAACAAAATCCCACTTCCTTCCCTCTCCATTAGAAAATGGAATGAAGATACTGGACCAGATCTGCAGGCTGTTCTCTAGGAATAAGTTAAAATGCAAGAAATTCCATCTGAATATAAGAAAAATACTTTTTTATTCTGAGGGTGGTCAAACACTAGAGGTGGGGAGGGAATATCTTCAGAGATATTTGAAGTCTGTTTGGACATCATCTTGGGAAAACTGTTGTCTGTGATCCTGCATGGAGCAGGGGGTTGGACTGGATGATCTCCAGAGGTGACTTTCCAGCTCGGCTGTTATGTACTCCAGTGATTGTACAACACTTGTTGCATGTTGAACCTGTTCACTTGTGCACAAGAGACTGTGCATTTTTTTCTGGTTGGAAACTCTTCCAGCTACTGACTTTTCCCCAGAATCTTACTCTAATAATGTATGATCTTGATTTCTTCTGGGTACTAGGCTCTATTATAATACCAGTGTTAGTGATGATTTAATTTCTTAAATACATGTTCACTTTAAATATGATCACTGGTATTTTTTTTGTAGAGGCAAAGTGGCACAAATCACAATGACTCCAAACAAATCCCATTTATGGTAATTATATGTTAGCTATATAGAATACCAACCTATATTTATTCTTAAAGTAGTTCGTACCTTTCTTTCTAAAGGGACATATTTATTTTTATTAAAGCCACAATCATTTTACCTTCAAAGCTGAAATGTGGCACGTTTGTTCTCAAGCCACGAGTGTCATTGCTGCAGGATTTTGATGTAACTCTTTTTTTTTTCTGTCTTTTTTTTTTTTTTTTTTTTTAAGAGTAATATGATTTAAATAAGAAAGATTAAAAATAACAACTTTGTGATAAAAAAAAAAAGTCACATTTGTCTAGCAGTCCTCAAATTTCTGTTTCAAGGGGCATGTTAAGTACAAATTTGGCTAGGACACATATGTCTGCATCACAGAAATACCACTTGTTGGTCTCTATTTTGTAAAGGATATCTTAGGAAGAAAGCTGACCAGCTAAAGAAATACTTTTCTTTGCTTCTGTTTTTCAGATTGAGTGACTTTTAAAATTACATTTTCCTGCTTAAGTTTCTCTAGAAATGTTTTGTAAGCTGCCAAAATATTGATGAAAATGAACACCCAAAAAGTCCAGACTTGCAGTCTAAGAGAATGGCATAAAACCACATTGGATGCCATCATTATGACTGGCTGAAGCAGGAAGTGTGGCACAATTGAAAAACTTGCTCCTGCCACATTCTGCACATTATGCTTCCCCAGTCCTTCTCTTTGGTGGTATCACATTAGGAAGATGCAGTGTCATATTTCAACCTCCTGAAGAGAGAATAGGAAGAAAACAGGCAGACAAGAAGGGATTTATCTATGTTAGAAAGTCGAAGCTGTCTTTAAGATTGTGGAGAGAAATTGACACTGTTAAGAATTTATTTGATTTAAGTTAAAAAATTGAAATAGTTTGAACACTGAGTAGGTCGTTTGCCAATGATTTCAAAAACATAGAAGAACTTTTGCCATTCTGTGATAAAATTCTGGCTGCTGTTGCAGGCTAACACTGACAGTCTTGTAAATTAAACAACACCAACAAATGCTAGAGATTTACTATTACAACACAGATAACAATTCATGGAGAAGCATGGAGAATAAACTAGTGTCCTAGTTTATTTCTATTGAGTGATATTTTTTAAAAGAAAAAAGCCCATATACCTAGACTGAAAAAGTTAAAGTAATCCCAATTAATTTTCTTTCCTTTGCTTCAGCAGACCTGAGAGGTGAAAGAGATGCTAACAGAGCCTGATACACAGGGAACTGAAAGGAAGGTAGCATGGCTAATTTTAACTAGCTTAAACACTTTGCATCTGCTTGTTTCAGTATGTATTGTGCTTTATATAGCTGTATATATTTTATTTTATGCAGTTTATAAATGGTATTTAAATATACTAATGGCATGAATTTTATAAATTATAATTGGCTGTATATTTATCTGCACTGATATTGGCTCATTAATGGTAGTTACTTGTAAATATTTAACAGACTTAGTCATCTGAAAGTAACGGATACAATAAAACAGATTGTTACATAGCACTATTAACTATTCTTGCCTTTATTGGTTGCAAATTAAAAACTAGAATTAAAAAAAATATTCCACTGACCAGTCATGGGACACCAGGTAGCATATGAAGGCAGCAGATTTATCATTAGATTTCTCTTGCCTCCTGCTATTTAGTACAGTGAATACCAGGGTCACTGTTATGCAACATCTCAGACTGTATTTGCAGCCCAACAAAAGACCAAGCAGTAAAGTACTGTACTTTTTTTAGACTATGGAAGCAGTACTGTTCAGACCTTCTGAGAACCTTGTTCCCTCTACTTGGTCAACCCTGTTTGCTTCCACCTCTGACCATTCCCTCTGCTGCCAGACTCCCTTTCCAAGAAGTGCATGTCTAACCCTTGCCATTCTTTGGGGCCAGAAATCTATTTATATCCATAAGGTAAGCTGATTCCCAGCACTGATTTTCTCCACAATGTCAGCTGTTCTTCCAAGTTGTGAGAAGTTCTATAATGCTTGGGCCTGGGGAAACCACTTTGGGTCTCCACAGATTCATTTTTCTTTCCAGTTTCTGTCACTAATGTTACTTTACTGGATGGCTATTCACAGTGTTCCCCCCAAATCTCACCTGTCTTGTCTAGTTGGACTACATGGTCTTTGGGGAGGAACTGTGTCTTGCTCAAGATGTACAACATCTATAATAACATTGTCTTAGCTGGAACTTCTACATGGGAATAAAACATACATATTCTGTCTAGACTGGAAAACATTCTAAAGATACCAAATGGGATTACTTAGTCCCTAAGCATTCCCCAGGATCACATCTATATAAATTATCTTCAGTTAGCACAGCTGTTTCATAATAACTTCTAATTCTACAAATTGAACTACTTAAGAAATATTTTGCAAAAACATATTTCAAAATCCTGATTATCCTACATATACATTCATAGCATAAGAATTTGCTGTTGGTTTGGCAAAGCACACTGAAATATATGTTTGTGTGTATAGCATACAGTACAGATAAAAATGTACACATAATATTTTAAAGTGCATATGGATTATTTTGCCCATTCATTTTACAGCTTAGCTGTTGCTTTAGCAACAGAAAATCCAGTGCAGAGAGCTCTCAGATCACATAGAATGATTCAACTTAGTTACAGTATGATAGATATGACACGATCACCGTTTCTTTTGCTAGGTTTATACAAGCAGAACATTCCTTTTGCTTTTGCTAATGATGTAAAAATGCATTGCTCATTGTATATAGGTTATTTCTCCAATCCTTCATTCTCTTTTAACTGTGCACTGGAAGCCATAGTTCATGACTTTTGAGACTGGTAGTATCTGAGTGCATTATGCTCCTGCCAGGCCTCTGCAATGTTCTATATGCATCATGTGTCTTGTTTAGAATAATGATTTGACACTAAACCATCACTAGTCAGTTGGCCTGAAATTTAATAGTCTATCATTTCTTCACCTCAGGACAGTGATGTCATGTAACATGACTTTACCCGCTTATCACGTGCCATCATCTCTCCTTGGGCTAATTATTCCAGTTCACACGATCCTCACTGCTGCGTCACTGAATGTGCATGATTATTTCCAGTTGTTTTGTGTCATGATGATTATTTTCTTTAATCATAATGAAAATAATAATTCGTAGGCAAAAAAAAATGCAAAACCACAAATAATTTAAGAACATATTTATGAGGTACATGGGACCCATTATTCCATTACTCAGGTAATACTAGAAAATAATTTTAGGGTAATGATGCACTTCACATGCTTCAGCAAAGCAGGCTATGTGTGGTGTTTTGGTGTGAAGCCTAAAAATGTACAATAAATACTAAGGAACTATATAGATGATGAAACTGGTTACAATCAATCTAGCTCTTTGGCTGGCAGTGGAGTAGCAGATAAATGAGGGAATGCTTCCCCAAAAAAATTTGAGCATGTTTTGTTATGATGAAGGGGGAAAAGGACAGGAGTGTTTGTGGAGGACACAGACAAGTGAAAGATCACAGAATCACAGAATGTTATGGGATGGGAAGGGACCTCTGCACACCATCTAGTCCAACCCCCCTGCCAGAACAGGTCCAACTAGAGTAGATTGCAACGGAATGTGTCCAGGTGAGCTTTGAATGTCTCCAGAGACAGAGACTCCACCACCTCTCTGGGCAGCCTGTTCCAGTGCTCTGCCACCCTCAAAGTGAAGAGGTTCCTCCTCATGTTTAGATGAAACTTCTTATGTACAATTTTGTGCCCATTTCCTATTGTCCTGTCACTGGGCACCACTGAATAGCAACTGGCCCCATCCTCTTGACACACACCCTTTAAGTGCTTATAGACATTGATCAGATTCCTCCCTCAGCCTCCTCTTCTCCATACTGAAAAGACTCAAGTGCCTCACTGTTTCCTCATAAGAGAGATGTTCTAGTCCCCTAATCATCTTTGTATATCTAAGATGTTTCTTAGAGCCATGTCTGGAGATCAAGATCCATTTTTGAAAAGGATATTTGACCAAATGCAGATTCATTTGATGAAAAGTAGACAAGTACACCTAGACTACTCACCCTAAATATCTTCTCTAGTAAAGGAGAAAGGAACTTATCTCGTTTTAAATAGCATATGTAAAATAGGTCAAATGACTCAGTTGAGAAGACAGCAATATAAGAATAACCACAGAGCTTCAGGCTAAATGTTCACCAAGCCAAGCCTTTTCCTCTCCAGCTTTTTTGGCAGGTGGGACATCGTAGACAAGGAGATGATTTCCTAATAGTGAGGTTCAAGTCCTATGTTCTGGGTGTGCTGGGTACCCTGACTTTGTCAAACACAGGAAACTCAGATACAAAATCTGTGGCAAAGAGTTATACTCTCTCCTAAAAAACACTTATAAATGCTATCTGAAAGTTAATGGGAATAGAAAAAGCATATACTGTATTTCCCCCCTCTCTACTTTCCCAGGGGACTTCCTAAGTCTGTAGTGATTCATCTCTCTAGTGACTCATAACAGATTTCTCCATGCAATGTTTATCCACTTGCCCTTTGAATTCCTATAAACTAACTACATCCACAATGCTCTTGAAATGGAACCAACAGGTCAATAAACTGCACCGTTACGCACCATCTCCTTTTGTTACTTTTGAACCTGGCAGCCCTGGGTATCGTTTGATGGAGGAGGCCATACACAATTGATCTTTTCACTCTATATTGTAAGGATTGTGTAGCTGTATGTCTTATCCTCTTCTCTCCAGGATGAAGAAGGAATCTCTGTATCTCTGGATCTCACATGCACTGGCAGGTTCTGCAAACTCCTTCCCTTTGCGTTCTTGATCAGTTGGTCAACTTCAACATGCTACAGCTGTAGCTTGGGATCAGGCTGCTGAAGAAAGACCAAGGAGAGAAAGAGCTGTGAGAAAACTCATCAGAGCCTCCTGCCTTCGCTAGGAAGCTAAACATACCTTCAGACCCTTGCCTTTAGGATCGGTACAGACTACGTATTAGGGGAATCAGCTCCCATCCATATACTGTGCTTGTCTTGACTTTGCCTTGCTGGTTTGTTTTCTTGGCTTGACCTTGGACTGGCCTTGTCATTACAGGCTTGCCTGATGATCATTGGACTCTGGCTATTCTTGGTTCTCTCACCAAAACGGCTTAGCTCATCTGGGACTCCATGTCATTTGAGAGGACACTGTCCCCTTCTGTCCCCCATGGCTCCTACTCACCTCATCTTATGGAGCAGACCCTTCCTGATGCACCCCTGATAGCATGGGAAGAATCATTATCAGTCATTCCTCTCACAAAACCAGCCTCCAGTCATCCTTGCTGCAAATCTTTTCAGGTTTTCTCATTCCCTGCTTGAGTAGAGAGCAAAGCTGTCCAGAGGCTTTGACATGAGGGTGAACAATGGGTTTATACATTAACATAATTATTTCCTCTCTTGTTCTCAAATCTTTTTTCTAGTAATTCCTTCCTCACTTCCTNTTTTGGGTTGGGTTGGGTTGGGTTTTTTTTGCTTGCTTTGGTTTGGTTTGGGTTTTTTTTTGACTAAGCACTGAAGCAAATTTTCATCCATGTCTGTTGCAAACCAAAGATCTCATTCCTGAATGGCAATGGTCAGCTGATAGCCCATTTCTTTTTTCTCATGTTCATCAGCTTGCGTTTACTTATGTTGAAATTAATCTTCTCTGTTATTACTCAGTCACTCAGTCATGTAAATCCTTGATGCAGTTCCTAAGTTTAGCCTTTGTTCTTTCTATCTTCATAAAAGCTGCAACTTCATTACATATTGTATATATTATACTATTCATATTCTATGATTCTATTATTAATATGAGCTGAAAACATTGTCTGGTCATTGCTTACTCCTTTTCCCAGTGGATTAGAAACAGCATGGATCCCAGCACTTCTGTGAAACTCCCCAGTGACCTCCCACTGCAAGAACTGACTGTGCACCCCCACTTCTCCTTCCTACTCTTGGCAGCTCTTACAGATGCCTGTTCCAGTCCCTTTTATTCCACCCCTGCTCAGTTTCTGTAGAAGACTTTGATGACTGATTGTTTTCTTTTGGAAATCCAAACACGCTATGATGCTTGTGAGGACAGACATGTCTGTGGGGGAAAAAATTCTGCCATTAGAAGATATTCACTGAATCTGGTGAAGTGGTGAATTCTGGTACAGCCATGGAAAGGAAAAAGGATTCACTCTGTATAAGTCCCATTTCTTATAAACTTGTAGAATGGCCAAAGTTCTTATTCCAGCCCTGACACAGGAACTTAGCCTGTGGGTACTACTCAGTTGATGTCCCAAAATTGTAAATCTCCATGTTCCCTTTTGATCTTAAACATTTTTGTCAAAGATAGATTTCATTTGAACTGCACATCATTTGGCTCAAAGGGAAGAATCTGTGATGCTATTTTGCTGTCAAAAGGGGTTTTAGTCAGGAATTTGACTAAATTATTACAGTGTTCATACCTAGCACTGGAAATCTGTTCGTTGCATCAGAGTTAATTAATATATGGGATATATGGCAAGAATCTTCTCCTGTAAATTAATAAATAGCATTATTTTAACAGTAGTTGCAAAGCAATGAGAAAATATTTCAACTACTAACTTACTAGATAATTTTGCTGACTTCCTCTGGTTTTGAGAAAGCCTACATAATATTGAAATGTGAACAAAATTACAGAGATGATATTCATTTTCTCCCATTCTTTTTGTCACTGATATAAAACAAACAAACAAACAAACAAACAAACAAAAAACAATAACCACAAGTAGGAAACTGGCTTCTTTTCATGTTAATTTGTTGCTTTTATTTTTATTATGCTCACCAGCCCCTGTAAAAATCTCAGTCAATGGGGCTAATCATTTTATTAAGAGCTACAGATACAAAGCTCTAAATATATGACAGCTTGCATTTGTGCACTGCTATGAAAGTTTATACAAAACTTACTCATAGCTATAGAGAATAAAAGTTTAGCTTTCATTCAGAAAATAAATTGATAAACTAGCTGTAAAGCATAGAGTTACATTTCTCAAATGAATCTCCTAAATGAATATGTGTTTAGTAGAAAAAGTTGTATAAAACTGTAAAATAGAAAACTTGATTTACATAGCGACAGTTCTATACAAGGATAGCTCTTCATAATCATGCTCTATTAGCTAAGATATACCCATCTGAATACATTTTACAGAATTGGACTTGTGTACTACATGCACTTCTGCTACTAAGAAGAAATGTTCACAGTAGACAGTGTTCTCAGGTATATAGGTTAGCATCACCTCATCATTTTACCATTAGCATAGGTAAATTGTGAAATATTCAGAAAAGTCCTGATTTATCAGAAGTCGTATGTCACTTCCGAATGATATTTCTGAGTTTTACAGCCATATAACCTCCTGAAATAGATTATAAAATTTAAGTGTAAGAATAAAAGTGGATGCTTAATGTTGAGACAGGATTTAAAAAACACTTATCTGACAAGAAGGTAATAACTGAGGGCTGTAGGTGGGGATTTAATTTCCCAGCACTGAACACTTTCCATTGGAAATGGTGACTGAAATTTCAAGTGAAAAATATTCAGCATACAATTGCGAAGACTCAAACACCAGGATGACAGGATGCAACCTTTCCTTTGAAGTCAATTGACAAAGTTTGACTGATTTTGAACCACAAACCACCCAGAGATTTTAAAGTGTCAGGGATATTTCAAAAGGATCAGATCCCATCTGTAGCACAGCTGCAAGGTCTCTGTATGGCAGAGATGAGTCCAGTCTGCCCACACTCTGGGACACCCACTAAATGGTGACTATTCTATTAGACTCATTGTTTAGACTGGCTTTTCTAGCAATAATACCATGTAGAATGGGTCTTCACCACAATCACACGAACCTCTACACTGTCTTATATCACACAACTGCCTGCTTTAATCCCTTGTTGTTGATATTGATCTTACCGATTAAACTATAAAATGATTAGCGGGAAGAGAGGGCAGGAAAGGAAAAGGTAAAAGAGAATCTCTTTCCAGTTCACTGGCTTGAGAAGTACATTCTGTTTCATGGAATAAAATCTGAATGTTGCCTCACCATCACTTCTGTGCCTGACAAGATCATGGAGCAGATCCTCCTGGAGTCTCTGCTAAGGCACATGGAAAATAAGAAGGTGATTGGAGGCAGCCAACATGACTTCACCAAGGACAAGTCATTCCTGAAAAATTTGGTGGCTTTTTATGATACTGCTACAGCTTTGGTAGACAAAGGAAGGGCAACAAGTGTCATTGGGTGGTGAGGCACTGAAACAGGTTGCCCAGAGAAGCTGTGGATGCCCCATCTCTGGAAGTATTTAAGGCCAGGCTGGATGGGGCTTTGAGCAACCTGGTCTAGTGGGAGGTGTCCCTGCCCATGGCAGGAGGGCTGGAACTCAATGATCTTCAAGGTCCCTTCCAACTCTAACAATTCTATGATTCTATGATTTGCCTGGACTTATGCAAAGCATCCCACATTGCCTCACATGACATCCTGGTCTCAAAATTGGAAGAGAATAGTTTTGATGGATGGACTACTCAGTGGATAAGGAACTGGCTGTATGGCTGCACTCAAACGTTTGTGGTCAACAGCTCAATGTCCAAGTGGTGACCAGTGACAAGTGGTGTTCCTCCAGGATTGGTGCTGAGGCCCATGCTGATTAACAGCTTTGTTGGAGACATGGACAGTGGAATAGAGTGCACCCTCAGCAAGTTTGCCAATGACACCACACTGTGTGGTGTGGTAAAAATGCTGGAAGGAAGGGATGCCATCCAGAGGGACCTGGAAGAGCTTGAGAAGTGGGCTAATGCAAATGGCATGAAGTTCAACCAAACCAAGGGCAGGGTCCTGCACCTGGAACGTGGCAATCCCAGGCACAAATACAGATTGCGTGAAGAATGGCTGGAAAGCATCCCTGAGGAGAAGGACTTGGGAGTGCTCATGGATGAGAAGCTCAAGAGGAGCCAGCAGTGTGCACTGGAAGCCTGGAAAGCCAACTGTATCCTGGGTTGCATCAAAAGAAGCACGACCGGCAGTTCGCAGGGGGTGATTCTCCCCCTCTGCTCTGCACTTGTGAGATCCACCTGGAGTACTGTGTCTAGCTTTGGAGACCTCAGCACAGGAAGGACATGGACCCTCCAGTGGAGGGCTACAAAGATGATTAGAGGGATGGAGCACCTCTGCTACGAAGACAGGCTGAGAGAGCTGAGAGAGCCTGGAGAAGTGAAGGCTCTGGGGGAGACCTTATAGCAGCCTTCCAGTATCTGAAGGGAGCTTACAGAAGAGCTGGAAAAGGACTCTTTGCCAGGGTGTGTGTCAATAGGATGAGGGGTAATGGTTTAAATTGAAAGAGAGGAAACTTAGATCAGATACTAGAAAGAAATTCTTTCCTATGAGGGTGGTGAGACACTCTAACAGGTTTCCTGGAGAAGTTGTGGAAGCCCTAACCCTGGGAGCATTCAAGGCTAGGCTGACTGGGGCTTTGAGCAACCTGGTCTGGTGGGAGCTGTCCCTTTTAGTATCATAGAACAACCCCAACTCCCTCAGCTTGTCCTCATAGGAGAGGTACTTTGACCCTCTAATCATCTTCATGCCCCTCCTCTGGACTTGCCCCAACAGGTCCATGGCTTTCTTATGCTGTGGCCCCTGGAGCTGGATGCAGTTCTCCAGGTGGGGTCTCACCAGATCAAAGTAGCGGGGTATAACCACTTTCCTTGACCTGTTGCAACTCTTCTTTTGATGTAGCTCAACATGTGATTGGCTTACTGAGATACCAGGACTTGTTTCCAGCACACATTAATTTTTCATCTGCCAATACCCCTCCATCCTTCTCCTCAAGGCTACTCTCAGTCCACTCATTGCCCAACCTGTGCCCAAGTTTGGGATTGGCACAACCCAGATGCACTTTTCCTTGTTGAACTTCAAGAGGTTTGCATGAGCCCACCTCTCAAGTCTGTCAAGGTCTCTCTGGATGGCATCCCTTCCCTCTAAAATACCTACCACACTATTCAGCTTGGTGTCATCCACAAACTAGCTGAGAGTGCACTCAATCCCACTGTCCATGTCACCAACAAATATATTAAACAACACCGGTCCAAGTACTGAGCCCTGAGGAACCCTACTCATCACTGGTTTCTTTTCCAGAGCCCTGAGTGCATTCACTCTCCTGGTCTTTAGGTGCTTGGTCTCAAGGAAAACCAGAGAAAACATAGCAGGTAGCTATGTTAGTGGCTAGAAACCTTAGAGTGGGCTGTTCCTTCAGAAGGATCCCACAGAAGATGTCTTTAAGCTGAGACTCTAGCCCTTGGCCCATGCCAAGAGGAAGTTTGGGTTGCCTTACAGTCATGTCTGTTCCTGGACATGTATCTACTGATGCAGAACCTCACCCTGACCCACAGACTGACTTCTCAGCTTGACTGCAGACCTGCCTTGCCACCATTGATTTGCCTGCTTACTGATGAGTTGTATCTAACCAGTTACTGTGACCAGACCTGATCCTGACCTGCTAGCTTGACTTTATGGCTTGCCCACAGACCTGAAAGACCACAATGGACTTAAATGATCATCCAGGCTCCAGGCTTTCACAGTTGTGATTCCACAGCCCCTTCCCTGCTGGAAATGATATTGCGCTTGGCGCCCAGATCCTCATCCCTTAGGGAACAACTGGCCCTCACTTCTCCCTGACACTCTGTTCTTTGTACCCAATCTTCCTTTTGTTTCCCAGTCCCATAAATTGTCTCAGAAAGGTTTGTCTTATGAATAGTGGAATGACTTATTGACAGGTTGAAATAAGGCCTCATTGCTGTACTCCCAGGATCATCAGTCAGATTCTTGTGGTTGAAAGACTGATTGCTCTCTGGCTGGCAATGAGTTATTCAACATCCCTGAGGAGACATGTCATGTACTATTACAGGCTCAGCCATGAACTCTCTGCAAACGGGTTTCTGAAATTTGAGTTTTCCAAGATGAGAATGCCTAACAGTAATAGGCACCAGGTATTGCTTCCAGTCACATTTACAAGTCTTTGGGCCACCCTGGCAACTATTATTTTCAGATCTTCTGGATATATTCATGCCTGCAGGTGCAATGCTTCCAGAGGAGGAGCATACTAAAGAATTCCTGCTTGGTCCAGTTTTTACAAGTTCTCTGTGGCACAACCAGGCCAAGATATACAAAGGTGGTATTGAGAATACTGAAGTTTTGAAGGAGCCTATCAAATGAAGAAGCTTACTGGTGCAGAGTAGTGAGGCACAGTCCTGTTTGTTACACTGTCACGTACCAAAACTGGTGAACTTGAAGCAGTTTCAAGGGCAAGAAATGTGCATAGTTTGTGGGAGCTTTTAGAGTAACTCAGACCAGGACTAAATCTCCTAACTTCTTTACGTGGCTCAGGGAAGAACATTGAAACTTCATTTTCCTTGTAATATTCCCCACACCAACTGGAAGGTGTTTTATAGACTCTAAATAACATTTTACTGAAAGTTTGGGAAATGAACACAAAGGAAGAACTTTTAAGATCTCTGATGAAAAACTTCTTCCTGCGTGGCAATCAAGATAAGCGATACCTGAAACACATGCCTGCAGAATCTTCCTTTGACTTTTCTATTAATAGAAAAATCCAGATTATTTTAATTCAGAACTGGCTACTGAAGGAGATTAGTGGAATAAAAATATACTTGTTTTGTCATTTTAGCAAGTAAAAGAGAAAATATAAAGATGTTCCTTACTGAAAAAGAGTTGCTGAGTCACACATTATAGGAGGGTTTTTACCCCTCTGTATTTGGATATTTTGGGAGGAGAGGGAAAGATAGCAAGCAAGCCCCTGAAACTGGCAAAATCTGTCATAGTATTCATTTATCAAAAACCACTCTGTCCAGGCAAAGCACATAAAGCTTTTGGCTGTGTCTTGTAATCTTTGTTCTTTTCTATTATTTACTTAAACAGTTACACGTTTCAGCTATGGTTTTATTATTAGTTTTATTTTTCATAATGAATCCTTGCTTTTAATTACAGTTTGAACCATACAACTGGTGAAATCTATAAGCATTTCTACTTATTTATTAGTGATTATATTCCTTTCTGTTGTCACATTGCTTTATCTTCACATGGATTCTCTGCCACCTTCAGCCAGGGTACAGGTTTCTTCCTATCTTTTCCTGCCTGATCAATGTTACATGGTTTTGTTTGATGTTATTCAAAATAAAGCTTCTGCTCAATTAAGTGTGTATACCACCCATTTACTTTATTTGGCAGGATACTATCTGTGTTACATTCACGGTAGTACAGTCAGCTTTTGTTTGTCAGTTATGGTACAGAAGTTATTCTGGGAAGTCCACCACAGAAGCAGTGATAAGAAATAATAAACCATGTCAAATTCATACAAAAAAGGGCCTAATCAAATGTGACTTGAAAGATTTTATATAGAATCTATTTTCACCTGGAGCTTGATGGGCTGACAGTAATGATTACATGTACTTGAGTGAAGAAAGGTTCCAAAGGGTATATCGTTATTTCATCTTGCCATTTGAAATATGGTTGGAAAGGAAAAGAGATCATATTTTTATGGATTTCAAAATAAAGTGAATAGTTTCTTATTACCAGTTCAGTCTTTTTT
>VZRU01001846.1:442043-528514 GCA_013398155.1 Pedionomus torquatus
TCTGTACCCAAAGGGGGGGAAGGGGGAGGGGGGTGGGGGGCATCTGTCGCTCAGGGTTTGGTGGGTTTGGCTGAAACCGCGACAATAAGACATCAAGAATTCCTCAGTGGAGTCATATAATGAAAAAAAAGTCTTTGCTGCAAGTTGGTTTATTTTCATGTATACAATCAGCCCTTACTCTCTTGCAGAAAAGTGTATAAAGACTGGAATTTCTTTAGCTTTATACTATAAAAAGTTGGATAATTGCAGTATGTTATATCTTAGCATAAAACATCCCACCATATTGTTCTTTAAGGCAGAATTATTTTCAGATGCAAAACTGATTAAAATAAATTTTTAGAGGAAAAATTATTAAAAAGCTTTCTTTTTCAAATTTCCTACAAAAATGTATTGCCCAAATTGATTTTTTTTTTAATTTTTCTTATAACTTTTTTTTGAGTTCTCTACAATTTGCTGAAGTCTTACTTGAAAAGTGTAATCCATATTCCATTGACATCTCATTAATAAAGATACCTGCTGTCCTGCTGTTCTGCTCCCATTTGGTAATTCACTGCTTATGTATTTGAGAATCATTTTCCTGTCATTTCTTTATTACAGTATTATTTACCACATATGTAGCTATCACAGGTCCTTCTACCTGTGAGACTTACATTCTTTACTTCTAGATTTATGCCCTTTCATATTGTTCATGATCCCATCTTGCCAAATGATCCAGTCAATGTAAAACAGCCCTCTGCCTATGGTTAGCTGTGACTCCACCATATTTTGTACTTACTGGGAAGTTTTACAAGTAACAATTATGTATTTTTTTTGCTGTTTCAAAATATTTCCCTACTGATTTATTGCAATTTTCCACTTATAATTAGTCTCTTCATATATGCTATAAATAACAAACCATATTACATAAAGATTAAAAAAAAAATCACAGAAATATAGACTAATTTAGGTTGGAATAGACCTCTAGAGGCTGTTTGGCTTTTCCCTCTTCCCAAAGCAGGACAATACGAGATCAGGGATATGTTCAATTGAGTCTTAAATAGCTCTAAAAAAATCCACATCTTCTCTGGCAAATTGTTCAAGTATTTGACTTCTTTCATTGTGAGAAAATTTCTCCTAATGTCTTCTTGAAACTTTCCCCTTTGCAACTTTTGTCTACTGTCTCTTGTCCTCTTACCAAACACATATGAAAAAAGTCCAGTTCTTGTAGGGTAGCTGAAGATAGCAACAGCTATAAAAAATATCAGGCAATTAAAAAAAATTACACACTATGCAAGACTGATTTAATATTTAGGCAAATATACGGTTGCATAGTCTAATGTTTCCATTTTGAAACTTCAATTGTATAGAGGACAAAGTCAAATGATAGAGTACTCAACCATAGCTGAACCTGAGATCTCATTAAAAAATTATCTATCCCTTATAAATTTAATTTCCATAAAACCCTTTTTATCTCCCAGCTTTTCATTTCAGAGGCCCATCTTTTCTAGCCCTACAAGGTTGCACGATATACTGTGTATATGAGACATTGAAATTATTCAGAAACTGAAGATTCTTGCATGGTGGGGGTATCTGTGGAAATCTGATGAAATGAATTATCTACAGAAATTTAAAGGACTAAATATGGTCTATAAAACCTCACATGGCTTGGGACCAATCTGCTTGAAAGACAATGGCACTCTTCCTGCATCTCATGTGTGTGCCAGCAATGCTCAAGCTGTTTCTCACCCTTTATAAAGGAAAAGTGGGCACCCAGCTGAAATGCTTGCGGCATTTCCTAGTTGCTCAAATTTTCTACAGAGTTTACTCTGCAACAGCTACATGTGTACTCTGGAGAAAGCTGAATGTGTTTAGGAGGTACACAGAGGGAGTAGGTGCTAACCTGCTTAGGGAACTGATTTAAATGCTGATGAGATGTAATTAGTCATATTTAATATATAATTGAATATGACCACCTAGAGCCTTGTATAATGTCTTTATTATATTGAACTGAAATGAACAAATAAACACAATCACTGGTGATTTATTGAGGTTACAGTTTTGTAATGCCACAGATACAGAGACACCAGAGTGAGTCCTATGCAGCTCAGCTCTGGAGGACCTGGCTTGGTTGGGCAAATATGCTGGTTAAAACAGTCTATGACTACACTGCTAAAGAAAGATGGCTGGGGTCTAATAATTACAATGGCCAAGTGGTCACTTAGCATGTGTCCATAATAAATGGGGCATTTGTCCTGAATCAAAAAAGGGGGACCTTCTAAACCTGGAGAGTGAGCTAGCAGTTTAGCTATCTGGGCAATGAGGGTCTAATATTACAATTTAGTCACCAGCCAGCCCCCTTTTATTTAACAGTATAAGTACATTTCTGTCTCTGGAGATATTAAAAGCATGACTAAACAAGTCCTAAAGGAACCTGGATATACTCTAGGCAAAACTGGATTAGGTGATCTACATAATTCCTTTACAGTTTATATATTTCTAAGATTCTGTTATTCATTATTTCTAAGGACAGCTTGGTCCTATCTAAACTAGTTAGTTGTATGCAGGTCAACTACTGAGTGTTGAAGCCAATTGAAACAAAACCAACCCTGTACCTACGGTGTTAATCTCCCGCCTGTTGAGAATGGTCCCTTACCCATGCTAGCCTCCGCACTGTGTCTGAGAATCACCCTCTGATTTTGTGGAAGAGTATGTTCTAGATCAGAAAAAAGTCTGTATAGGACCACACTAACAACTTGACAGGCTGAATGATAAATTTCAAATACCTGGGATGGTTCCCTAGCCCTATTTACTTGACTCATACAGGAGCAGCACTTGAGCCTGGAAGCAGTTCCAACATTTGACAACCTTCTCAGTGAAGAAATAATTTTAATATCCAATCTAAACCTCCTCTGGCACAACTTGTGGCCTTTTCTTATCACCTGTTATTTGGGAGAAGAGACTGATGCCCACCTGTCTACAATCTCTTTTCAGGTGATTGCAGAGAGCTATAAGGTCTTACTGAGTCTCCATTACTCCAGGCTAAACAATCCCAGCTCCCTCAGCCACTCCTCATAAGACTTGATCTCCACTGCATTTTTCTGGACACATTCCAGCACCTCAATTTCTTTCTCTCTTTTGTTGGCTCTCCCATTTCTTTAGGATGCTGGCTACATTGACTTGGATTGAGGTAGACTCACAGCCTACACTTATGTTTGAAAAAATGTCAGACAAAGTTTTGTACTGTGGTTAATTGCACTGCTGAATTAGCATGTTGCTATGGTTTTGCACAAGTAGCACTGTACAGAAAAAGCCAAGGCACCACTCAGGATAGCACTGGCCAAGGCCTGCTGCTGATGTGCAGTATGGACAAGACCATCTTACTTGGAGGACAGTAGAGATTTTAATCATGTGGACTGGCACTATGATGTGCCACTTGCCTTCTAAGTGGTCCCAGCCCACTTTGTTTACTTACATAAAAGTAGTACTGAAATCAAGGATTCTGGGGGCAACTCTGACTAAATAATTTGCTTAAAATTCAGGAATGTTAGGCAAGATGCACACTCCTCTGCTTTTCCTCATGGATAATTTTGCAAGGTAAATAGAAACACTTAATTTTTCCTGAAGTATGATATTTCTTGGAAGGATTAATAAAGAACTGGGAGGTGAAAAAGGTAAATTTCACTCCTACCTAGACATGTAGCTCAAATACAAGTATTATCTAATGATGACAACATATTTCCAGACTTGCAGTATTCCAAAACAATGTATGCTGGGTACTTCTGAGACACTTATTTCCCTAAATTTTCTCATAGAGTAAGTCTGATATCTTGTAAACAAACTGATGCTACTTCTGTTGCAACCCCTGTTCTGCCTTTAAATTCTTAGTAAAGCTATAGTGGGCTAGCTAGGTTTTGCCTTCTGGACTGCTTCGTTAAACCTTATCTTGTCTTTTCAACCTTCAAATTATTTTTCCTTTGAACTCTTCCTAATTTTGTGCAGAAACAGTATTTTATTTAGTATTTCCTAACATTTTTTTAAATATCTTTTTGACTGAAGTGTGTGAGATTATTGCAAGGTTAAAAGGTTATGTGCCTTAAAACTTTTTAAAATTTTCAGCTGCAGAAACTTAAATTATGTTATCTGTCCTCTCAAATATGCTGTTTGTAACCCCAGAATAGCAGCAGCACATTTTGTTCCTCTTGGCAGCTGGATGAGCAACAACATGAACAGACAGCAGACACTAAAAGAGGACTCAGGACTGAAAATAGTCTTTTTAATTTTTCCTACTTATTTGCTGCCAGATGGTTTCCAGTAGAATTCCTCAAGTGTTTCCTATGATATTGCAGGGAAGTACAAATTTGAAGTGTCTTTAGACCAACCTTTGTGCAGTGGAGAGATGTGTTCAAATATCAGGTATGAAATACTCACATAACTCTTTAAATACGTTTACAAGAATCAACAGCACTGTTGGTTATTCATCACAATCATAATAATCATTCTGATCATTCTGATGTTTTTTCTTACTTTTTTTTTTTTTTTTTTTTTAAAGTAATTTGAGAAATTCNTTTTTTTTGTAAAGGAATATAGGAAAGTCAATGAACAACTTTTGTGTCTTGTTAGTGTGGGGTTAGCTGGGTATGACTCTTCACCTACAAGATATTTTACAGAGAAAATAGTGCAATGTCTGCACTATTCAGGCTCATGTCTGCTTGCTTATATTTTCATTTAGTCATTCAAAATACAAGATGTGTAAGACAGGTAATGCTAATCGCAGCTGAGTTCAGATCTGCATTATTTATGGATATCCAAAATGCCAACCAAGACCCAAACTTCATATTATTCACCTGCCAAATACACTTCAATAATAGATTTCTGTAGAGCTCACTGAACCTTCCTCATGTTGATATAAGTTATGACAGTACTAAGAATTCTCATAACATTGAAACTGAATAGAGAGATATCTGTAGAAACATAACTCCTGCCTTATAATAACTTAGCATTGCTGATAATGAAATTTCAAGACAAGAATGATAATGCTGGGGGGGGGCGGGGAATGCAGAAAGAATTTAATTTCAGCACCTTTTTTTTGACAGGATAGGATTTTCCTAAGCCCTTTTACATAATGATATTGTAAGTTAATTGAAAATATTTGTTCAGTTTATTATTTTTTCAGTTCACTGCATTTATACTTAATAGCTAATACACTTTGAACTACAATAAAGTCATTTTTGAAAAAAATTGATAGATTCTTGAAGCACTGTCATATTTGAGACTATATACTCTGTCTCCAGATATTAATATTAAAAAACCACCAGTATTTTAAAGTTTTCAAGTAAAAATAGGAAGAGAAAGAAATAATTGGATGTGCACTAATAAAAATTAAATGGGAAGGTGTGCTTGCTTATAAAACCAACAGAAATTTAAAAAAGATGTTATTTTTCACATTTCAGAGATTTTGACAAGTGAAGGAAGGAACATGGTAGCTTACAATGTGCATGAGCAACAGTGGAGGCATTCTGTCTCCAACAAGGTGAACTTCAAAAATTCTAGGGACTCAAGCATTATGGATTCATAAAAGCAATTTTATGACCCGAGTCTTGAATAAATAATAGTTATTTTAATTTTGAATTACTTGGAAGCCTGAACAAAGATTTTTGATTATGTTTTGTGGTCATATTTAATGCCTATAATTGACATTGATAGTTTTCTGAGTTTTTAGAATCCTCGATGGCAAATTTTTCAGCTCTTTAAATGGAACTAAATAAAACTATGGGGAAATTAGATTTTTGCTTGTGAACACCTACAGAATCTACAGTTTAGGCTGCCAGAAAAAATAATATTTGCTTTTAGTAAGAAGAGAGTTGATGAACTGATGGTTTTTGTACACAGAAGTGCACCAGTTCAACTAATAATGTAAGACAAACCTGAAATGAGATAACAAAATGCGAAAAGACATGCTTTTTAGGTTTTACCATTGTGCAATAAGAACAGCTTTCAACTAAATCAAAACAATAAATCTTGAAGCCAGAAGCAGAAATGAAACAGTGCCACACCAACTTAAAGAAATAAGTGTATAGATAGAGATGGACAGACCTTAACATACAAAGATTTGTTTGCTTGCACTACTATAGTAATCAAAAAATTCTTAAAAAATAAGTTTAGGAGACTGACTTTTCAGCTATTCAAAATATGCCCATTTTTCTGGGAAAAAATATACCTAATCTTATGTTGCTGAGATCAGCTGGCTTCTCAGTATTGAATTCAATGACAAGCCGAGCTTGATGTCTGCTACGTATAGTATTCCAATTGCAAAAATGTCTGTGAAAAATTTGTAACAAAATGAAATGTTTTGTTGATAGAAATAACAGTCTGGCATTTGAATTAGTGCATTCCAGTGCCTTCAGCTAGTGCTAGTCTTTACAAGGGGAAATATCTAAATTTAAAAGGTAAAATTATAAACTTGTTGTTAAAGAGTAAAATCAGAAATTCCCCCTAAGAAACTCTGTTGACACAAGACTTCAATTCCCTATTTACATGGTATCAATGATATAGTGCTCAAGCCACCTGTTAATTAAATGACCATTCAACTCCAAATAAGACAGAAGGCCTAATGCATTTTTAAAAGAGACTAACGTTCATTTTCTCACAGAATGTTCTCTGACTTTAACTTGAAATTAGGCCATGATTTCCTCATTCTGCAATCAGCTAATATAAGCACCAGTTATGAGTCAGCCAGATACATAATGTAAGCAGGAATAACTTCATCCTGAATTATTTGAAAAAAAGACTCTAAGAAGACAAAGCTCTACAAAACTCCACTCAAGCCTATCTATGGTAATGTACATTTAGAAGGATGTTAACCTGTCATCTCCTCATGCCTTGTGATGGCAAAGTTGACTCTTGTTAAAATCTCATACTTTTTTGCCAACGGTTCTCAAAGTATTTTGAGGTTAACAAGTCTGGATGATTCAGAAAACAATTCTTTATACCAATATACAGTAAGGTCAGGTCAAATTGTTGCCCTACTGAAACATACCTATATGTACTGTGTAAGCTTTCCACCTCTTTCTTCCCACTCAAGTCTTCTAGAGTTTTCACTGATGGCAATAACCAACATTTTCAAAACAGATATCTTGAGATTCATATGGATTTAAACATCATGCAAGCGCCAAACCATTTTTATAATTTTTCTTCATCCCATCTGGAAAGCAAGAAATTTAAGAAATTTGATTTCTTATAGAACAGCCATCACAGAACCACAGGATTGTTATGATGGGAAAGACCCTCTGAGATCACCAAGTCCAATCATACACAAAACCACAATTCACTCCCTGCAATCTCAGCCACATCTACACGTTTCTTAAATATGTCCAGGGAGGGTGACTCAACCACTTCCCTTGGCAGGCCGTTCCAGTGCCTGATCACTCTTTCAGTAAAGGAATTCTTCCTAGTATACAGTCTAAAACTCTGCTGCTGCAACTTCAGACCATTTCCTCTGGTCCTGTCATTAACTAGGGAGAAGAGTCCAGCACTCACCTCTCTACAACCTCTGTTCAAGTAGTTGTAGAGGGCAATGAAGTCTCCCTTTAGCTTCCTCTTCTCCAAACTAAACATGTCCAGATGCCCAATAATGAATTTATGTAGCAGACCAGTATCACTCAGCAGTGGATCTTCTTTGCATGAGTTCTGATGTGCAAAGGTTTAAAAAAAAATTTTAGAGTAAATGTAAAACTATGAGAAATTATTTACTTATGAGATTGGCTGCAATAAATAAGATGAAAGATTAGTTGAGAAATAATTAAAGCTATCGATTAAAATAACCACTACAAAAGAGCATTTAAATCATTTTAGGATTTCATGTGTTATCTCTTCTCCAGCAAATTGTCCCACAGGAGCTTAGTGCTCAAATGTAGGGATTGATTCACAGCTCTTGATAAACCCAATGCCTTCTGCCCACACACCTTCCATCAAATTTCATTACAGTATTACATGAAAGCTGATTGATTAGCTTGGATATGGTTATACCAGGAAAATAAACAAGCTCTTGCTTAATTCAAGTACACTTATTTTATAACAGATACTTTGCTAACTAAACTTAAAAAAAATAACAATAACTGAAAGTAGTAAAGAATGACGATAATCTGTCACTGCTTCAACACCAACAGAAAATAATAACACAACACACACAAGCATTTACACACACAGAGATTCATATCTTTAATTTCGGTTATTAGCCTCCAGACATGGTTATTTACTTCTCTATCAAGTTTTGGTCAATCTGGTTATTATTTTCAAGAAAAACATCTTCAAACCAAGACAATTCCTCCACCAGTCATGCTTAATTAGTTTGTCCTATGGCCAAAAGGTAGAATTGTTACTATACGTACATTACAGACTCAAAGATGTAAGAAGGTTGGAGCACCTTTCCTATGAAGACATACTAAGAGAGTGGGGGTTGTTCAGCCTGAAGAAGGCTCTAGGGAGACCTTATGGCAGATTTCCAGTACTTAAAGGAAAGGTGGGGAGGGACTCTTTGTTAGGGAGTGTAGTGATAGGACAAAGGGTAATGGTTTAGAACTGAATGAGGGGAGATTAAAATACCCTAACAACTGAAGATAACCATCAAGTGAAAATTGGAAATTTACTCTAAAAGTCAGCAGAAGGAACATGCCATTGAGAAGTGATTTCAATAAGATGTGTTATAAACTTTAATGAGATCAGACTAAAAACTATACTAGGATTAAGTTGCTCTTTTTGTCTTTGCTCAAACTGTTTAGTAATTGTTAAGAGAAATATGGCATAAAATATTGAAAATAAATGTTTGTGCTATGGTTTTTTGCATACCTTAATTACTTAGTTTTATTTAAAATGTAACTTTATGCCAGAACACCTACTTTTTACTGATGGTGAGTTTGAAGAGGAGAAAGGGGAAAAAAAAAAACCATATTCTTTTCAAGACTACCATACATTAATCTAGTTCTGGGCCCAGTTATGTTGTTTAAAATTTTAACTGAAATTGCATGTATTTTAGATCAACTGAGGTATCTTTTAAACTATCTCTACTGATGTATTATTAAGATACCAGAGGCTGTGCAAATTTTCCAATAGATTTTATGAAAATCAGACCATTTGTACAACAGGACAGTGATGTTTTAATAAAGAATATTTTTGTTTATTTGTAAATGATTTCTTTCTCAAGGTGTCGTGGTTTCAGCCAAATCCACCAAAACCTGATTGACAGATGTCCCCCCCTCCCCCCTTTTGGTCAGAGAGGAGGGGAAGGAGTTAAAGAGATTCAAGAGTTTAGAACAAACTAAACTACTTTAATGAAAATANGGTGGGACCCTCCAACGGGCAAAATGCTGAAAATTATCTGACCTTGGTTCTTCCAGCAATAAGTCTAAACAAGGGCCTCTCTGCATACCATCCCTTGGTATAATCAGGTCTTATCACTGTGAGATGGAACAGCTCTGAACAATGTGCTGTTAATTTCAGATTTTAGCTAGTTAGAAGAGGCCTAGCTAAGAAAGTAAAACTGTAAAACAGAAAATTGGTTCATTTTACCTCAAACCAGGACACAAGGTAATGTAAGAGATCCACTGAATAATATCCCAGTATTTTAGCCACGTACTGGGGACAGCAATATCTATACTTCAAACAGAATTGCTGTTAACGCTTTTGTCAGCAAATGAGCTTTCAACTAGCTATGTTTTAGAATGACCTTTCAGAAGAGTATGTAACCACTTGGTTTCACCTATTCTTTCCTCTTCTGGATCAATGAAAATGTAAAAGATTAAGCAGTATCATCAGGAAAGATGGTAAATGACTCATCCTAGAGCAGCTCATAGCTGTCCAACTTGGGCACTTTGGATTCAGATTCCCTCATGTGAATGTTGTTGACAAATGCTGTCCTTGAGCAAAAGCATTAAAGTGGAAACCATTGCCTACCATTCTGGTGGCAAGTTGGTATATTTCACCTTTTGTTTCCATGCAGCAGTGATGGCATCTTAACCCCAGAAGATCTGTTCCAAAAACATAAGAATGTCTGAATTATCTGGTCATTTTGGTTGTTGTTGAAAATTTAAGAAAAGCTTAGGGCAATCAGAACTTCAGCTTGCTGCACCAGTAGTATCTGCTGTATAATGCTTGTTTTGATAGGCTCATCTGCTGTTAGTTACTATAAATAAACACCATATAACATGTACTGCAAAACTTCCATAATCTATCTTGCAGGTTAAAATTCTTGTGCATGTGGAAGTGAAGAAAATTGAAGCTTATTAAGCCATCCAAAAACTGAGATTTTTTTATATTTATGTAAACCTTATATGATAATCTAACTACTAACTTTTTTAAATCCAGTTAAATACTTGCTTTCTGAGACCAAGAGAATGATGTTTTGATTTTATCATCTTTTTATTTATATATTATTATGTAAACTGTTACATAAATAATGTTAAAGAAATATTGTTATGCTGTGTATGTACCAAATTATAGAAAATAATTTGATCAAGATCAAGAAATAAAACAAAAAATACAAATAAAATTCAAAATAACACTGCAAATAAACAGTACAAAATTAATATGGGAGGAGAAAAAGATACTGAAACTAATCTTATGTGAAAAGACTATTCTCTGAATTTCTTGTTAACATCCATTCTCACAATGTGGGTTTTAAGAATAGATTTATAGTCTTTGGGGAAAGTATAATCACATTTTTTTCCTTTTTATGACTGGACCTAATATTTTAAATATAATTTTTACACAGCAGCCCCTAGACCTTGGAAAATATCAAGGAAAATCAAGTGGCTTCCTGGTATAATTTAAATGCAACACTGAGTAAAGTTATGCGAGTCTGTATTCTTCCAGCTTAAATATGCTTCCCAAGACACAAAATAACTGAAGAGGCTATTCCATTTGTCAGAAACCTGTCCTAAGGTAAAGCTCAGATGCCTCTGTCTAGCCATGATCCCAAGTTTGTAAAGATGGTCTAAAGATGGAAATGTCAATACATAATCTTTTTAATATGATAGAAGAAGCAATTCAGGAATACTTTGATTTTAAGTTCACTGCCTAACAGTGCCTCCTAAACACCAATGAAGTATCGTGATACCAGGCCATAGAGCACCATATGGGATGGTGTCTCACTCTGTACATGGGCACAATAATCAGTCTAAAAAAGAGGAATTAGTTCTATGGCCAAGTAGTTATGCTACTGGTCTGTGAGACACTTCAATCACTCTCCCAGAACTGGAGATTTTTTCAGTTTCATCACACTATGTATTTATATTTGTCCCGATTTGAGGTAAAGCGAACCAATTTTCTGTTTCACAATTTTACTTTTTTACTTGAGTGTCTTTTAATTAACTAAACTCTGGAATTAACAGCACACTGTTCAAAAAACTGTTCACACAGTGATAAGACCTGCTTATACCAAAAGACGGTACACAGAGAGGCCCTCCCTTAATTACTGCTAGAACAATCAAGGTCAGGTAATCTTGTTATTTGCCCCATTGAAGGGTCAGAAGTGGAAAAGCATAAATGGTTCACACCTGTAGGGAGGAACAGACAGGACAGGTGATCCAAAACTGACCAACTGGGGTATTCCATCCCATCTGCATCATGCTCAGTATAAAAGCTGAGGGATCAAAGGGTCAACTCTCTTTCTTCAATGGCTGATGTCCAAAAGGACCCTGCCTGTTCATCTGTCTTTGACCCCAATCCGAGCGTTCCCGACTCCAGATCTGGAATCCAGCTCCTGTCAATCACTGAGTCCAGTCTGGGAATTTTTCCTGATGCCTGCTGGTGACATGATTGTCATCCTGGGAGCTTGATATGATTTTGTATATACTTTATCTATTTCATTATTTTCTTTTTACTTTTATTTTAGTATTAATACTTCATCAAAGTAGTTTAATTAATTCTAAACTCCTAAAACTCCTTATCTCTTCCCTCCTTTCTTTTTTGGAGGAGGAAGGGCCATTTGTCAATCTGGCTCTAGCTGCACTGCTAAAGTCATAGAAGGCAAAAGCAGGGCCTCTGAGAATGGAGAACTGCCCACAGTAGGAGAAGATCAGGTTCAAGACCACCGGAGGAACCTGAAGGTGCATAAGTCCATGGGACCTGATGAATTCATCCACGGGTCCTGAGGGAGCTGACGGATCAAGTTGCCAAGCTGCTTTCCATCATATTTGAGAAATTGTGGCAATCTGGTGAAATTCCTGCCAATTGGAAAAAGGGGNTATTTAACATCTTTGTTGGAGACATGGACAGTGGGATTGAATGTACCCTCAGCAAATTTGCCGATGACACCAAGCTAGGTGGGGCAGTTGACACACTGGAGGGAAGGAATGCCATCCAGAGGGACCTGGACAGGCTTCAGAGGTGGGCTAATGCAAGTGGCATGAAGTTCAACCAAGCAATTACAGTCCTGCACCTGGGACATGGCAATCCCAGGCACAAATAGAGGTTGGGCTGAGAATGGCTGGAGAGCAGCCCTGAGGAGAAGGACTTGGGAGTGCTCATGGATGAGAAGCTCAACATGAGCTGGCAGCATCCACTGGTAGCCCAGAAAGCCAACTGTATCCTGGGCTGCATCAAAAGAAGTGTGACCGGTAGGTCACGGGAGGTGATTCTGCCCCTCTACTCTGCGCTCACGAGACCCCACCTGGAGTACTGTGTTTTTATATTTGTTCCTTTTTCTCATTATCCTGCTTTGATTGGCAATAAATTAAATTAATTTTCCTAATTTGAGTCTGTTTTCCCCATGATAGTAATTACTGAGTGATCTCCCTATCCTTATATCAACCCATGAGCTTTTCATTTTATTTTTCTCCCCCTGTTCTGCTGAGGAGTGGAAGCGATTGAGTGGCTTGGTGAAAACGCAACAGCCAACCAAGGTCAACCCACTGCAATTGAAGGTAAGTGTCTCTGCTGCTATTATAGTTGCTGTAGGTCTATAAACTCAGTGAAACCCACATAGAGGTTTGGCAAACCAAGGAGAGTCACATCTTCCAGGTATATCAGTCTAAAAATACCTCATAATGCCAGCAAGGACCTAATTTCCAGTGAATAATTTATTTTTTACACATTGAGGATTTCTATGATATAAGGATAATGTTTGCCAGGATAGGTAATCTGAAGGTGGATCTTAGATGCTTTGTCTAGAGCTGTGAACGATGAGTGCTTCAGCCTCATTTCAGCCCTGATCCTGTCCCACTGACTTGAATTTCTGCCTTGCCCTCAGCCCTGCCTTGTCAATATGGATGCACCCGGCAGGCTGGACCATGGCTGACTCTGGTCACCATTGCCAACCTGCTTTGCTCTTTGCTACTCAAGCACTGTGACATTGTGCCCTTGTTGGAGAGGGTGTGGCCCTGCCAGTGCAGCTGCCACCTTTGGTTCATGGCTCGCCTCTCCTTACAGAGCAGCCAGTCCTTGCTGCTCCTCAATAAAGTCAATGAGTGTCCCTCTAATCCCACAAGACAGTTCTCCTTCATATGATTAAATAATCAAGCAAAATTCCTTCTAACAGTTGTGTGCATATACTGAGTCACATTCTCAATATCCATGATCTCTGTGCAAGATCATGTCTTGTCAAACAGCAAGGTTCTGTGCCTTGTGTGTTTGTCCTCAAAAGAAATATAATTTATAACAGGGGAGGAAAAGAAGGTTATTACTGTTATGAGCAACCTTGTCTAATACCAACCACTTTAAGACCCATGGGGAGGAGGGAAATATAAGTTTTTCTTCTCATGCATCCCAAGCATTAATGTATAGCTTCAAGACAGTTAATCTTTCCCTTTTTTTGTTCCTGCCAGCCCCATGATCTTTTTAAGGAAAGATGTATTGCAACATCAGCCAAGAAAAATGAGTAAGTAATTTCTTTTCCATGGAAGACATGGAAGACGAATGAGCAATCTATCCAGATAGGCTTAAGAAACAAAGATGAATAATGAAATGAATAATTAATTCACTAAAAAGTACGGTGTTGAGGTCACTGAAATTTCACTATTACTTGAAATGGCTTTTTAATAGAGATTATTTTGAAAAGCTCACATTTGACTTTGATCTTTTAAAACAGCAGTTCTCAACTTTTCATTTCAGCATTTTATTTCATAATTTGTCAGGTTTGATTAAAAATTTGAAAACAAATTATAAATAAAACCTTCACATTAAAACTTTTCTTTCAAAACTGTTTAAGAAACAAACAGAAAAATTTAAGAATGACCAGAACTTTCTCTGAATGTATCTGAAGTAAAAAGACACATGCAACTATGTAAATAATATCTCACCAAGAAATTCTGTATTACAGTTCAGTGCATAAGACACTCAGAAGCTTTAATTTATACAAAATGATGATAATTCAAAATAGGAAAAAATTGAATAAAATAAGCAAATGCATACAAACAAATATCAAGGTAAAAAATAAATTGCAATGGTTCCATTTTACTAAAGTAATTTTCTCATATAGTTTTTATTTAAAAGTATGCTCATGTGCAGGAAAAGGGAGCAGATAAAGATTATCAACTCAGCAGAAAAATGAAATGACAGCAAAACAGTATCTTTGGCAATAAGGCCTTGCAGAAAAAAATTTTATTTACTTGTACACTAATTTCAGTTTCATTTGTAATAAGCTAAAATTGCTGATGTACATGCAAAAACTTAGCTGATAGTTTTGAAACCTGATGGGAAGATTTCCTTAGAATGTTAAAATGGCTGGGTTTAAATCTCTTTAAAAAGGGCCAAATGTACAAGGGATGGAAAGAAAGTCAATGAATTGTTCCTTTTTTCCGGATTCTAGGACAAACAGGAAATAAATGAACTTGCTGGCCTTGAGAGTAGTCTTCTTACTAATAAAAGAGAAGATGAAGTACTGTCTGATGTTAGATGAAAAAAGGCAAAGCATAACAGAGAGAATGAGATAAATGGTCGTGTCTTGAAAATACTATTTTAAATAAACTAATATTTTTTAAAACCCAAAACCAGGCAAAAAATGCACAGTAAAAACATGGGGCCTTTAACCAGAAGCAAGTGAGTAAATTCTAAGTTAGTCTTTTTTTTTTTTTTTTTTTTTTTTTTTTTAGAGGTACTGATAAACTAGTTCAAGCCTAAAAATTAATGGTGATTACTGTAAGTGATCATAATTTGATTACTTTTGTGTGGAAACCACTAACACATTCTCTGGTGCATACCAAGAGCTAGTTTCACAAGCATACAGATAATCATGGGCTTAGTCAACTGGTAAATAGAAACTAAAGAGAAAAATGTTAATAATTTTTGCTTAAAACTTACTTGTTCCTTAAAATACAGAATTGCCTAAAACCTTGTGGATTATTTATGATGATTTCAGAGAATGAACATCTGTACATGTATTCCAATCAAATTGCTGAATTGTTCACTTCAGCAATATCCTTGAGCTTTAATCTAAATTTCTCCACATACAGCTTTCTCATTTAGTGTTTCTTCCAACACTTTCTGCTAGACTGAAAACACCACTAATATGTATCTCTTCTCTATAGATTGTGATCTAATTACACATTTGTGGTGTTGTTGAACTAATCGGTTGAGGTCCTGAGGTTTTTCATTCTAAGGCTTCATTCAACCCTTTAACAAGGTTTGTGGCATTCCTCTGAATCCTCCAGTTTTCCAACAAGCTCTTCAATATGAGAAATATAATCTCCTTGTCCACCAGTAATAACAGAACTAATATATGCAGGGATCATGCTTCAGGCTTTAGGCTGTGACACCAGAGCAGAGGCTCTTATGCAGAAAATCACCCAATAGTATTTTGAAGTCTTTTTCAGAGTCACTGTTTTCCTGTGGAGGTGTTGTTTGCAGCTATGAGACATATTTCACCATTCAGTCATATTGAAACTTGTAAATTTATATATATGTTTATAGACACAACAAGTCAACCAGGCTTTTTCAAATTCTAGCTTTTTCCAATTCTGTTTGACTTCCTCGTAGCCAAACACACCTCTTTGAAGTTATCTATGAATGGTAAAAATAACTTCTTTTATAATTGATAATGGATTTGCTTTTTCACTGAGAGCTGAAATAAGTTTTAAATTATATTCCAAATATTTTTTTCCTCATGAGATCTACATAGAAGTTTAGAAGTCAAGATTTCCTATTTATACTCCTTTTTTGAAATTGAAAGATTAACCAGTGTTTTATCTATCTGGTATGCACTGCAGTAATTTATTGTCACTCAAGTTTCTTAACCCTAAAATGGGTAACATCTAGTCATGCATTACAGAAATCTATTGCATTAGCACTTCATCTGTCAGACAAGCTCATATTCTCATAAAAGCAAAATTAAGTTAGTTTGGAAAGACGTATTTCCTGAAACCATGTAAAGAAATAATATTCCCTACATTAATATCTTATTTTTCAAGAGTAATGTTCATACCAGCCAGCTGTTCAGTTTTCTGAAGCAACACAATGATCATTAGAGTGAACAGTTTTGGAGATTAGCTGGACATCGAATCACAGAGTCATAGAAAGGTTGGAAAGGACCTTAGAGAACAGCTAGTTCCAACCTCCCTGCCATGGGCAGAGACACCTCCCACTGGACAAGGTTGCTCAAAACCTCATCGTGTTTCTAAATGTTTCTAAAATGCATGCTAATTTCAAATGCTCTGACTAGACAGGAAGTCTTGGCTTCCATCTGTGGAAGGCTTGGCTCCTGATATGTGTGAGATTAGATTAGATGGTTGCAGTTACTCTTCATTTGCTTGAAAGAAACAGTTTAAAAACAATTACTTAGCAGAAACATTCTATGAAACAGTTTAAAATCTGACTATACAACAGAAAGCCACCACAACAGGGTACACTGAGCATTGAAACAGTCATTGCTGAATCAAAGCAGTACTCGTTGACCATAAGAAAAAGAATACTCCAGATAACTACTCCCTTCAAATCCAAGCATGAGGAGATTTCATAAAAGAAGGAAAAAAAAGAAAAAAAAAAAAAAAAAGGAGTTTTTGAATGGGTCTTGTGTCATGATTACACCAGCTCTCACACATTAAATGTGCTACGGTCAAATTAAGTGACTGTTATTAAACAATATGAGAAACAATCATTCAGGAGGTATAAAATGCTGTTCTGTAACTTTTCTGGATTTTCCCTTGGCAGAATATGATGACTACAGGTATAAAGCAAGTAAGTAGGTAAGTACAGTCTGGTGTTTCTATGTCTCCTGGCTAAATTCAGCTCCATAGATGTGATTGGAAGCCTTTTTTTTTTTTTTTTCATTTCTGGTTGAGAACAGTTCTGTCATAGGCAGTTGTACAGCTTTGGCCTTGTCTGTTTCATACATCAGCATCAGAAAGGCCAAGCACTGTGTTTACTGTGTGAGCCAAAAGAACTTCAAATGCCCATTTGGTGCCAGGCATGCTGATCAGTTGCACACTGACAGCTGTAGACCAACATCCCATATTTGTGTATTTGAGCTGGGACCATTTGACTACAATAATTGTGTGGTGTTTTGTAATATTAATGGCATTCCATATTTTATTATATACTTTTACATTTCAGCAATGGCCAGAGTGATTTCCATGCATTTGTCAGTCTGAGGTAATGCAGTTCTCTCTTTGTTCCCACTACATTACATAATTACTCTACTACACTGATGAAATTTAAACCTAACATTTCTGTCTAAATTTTAATTTTCTCAAGAAGTTTTTTATGTGTAACCTAAAAGCAACAGGGTTTCTATTCAAATCTTTCATTTGAACATATTTAACATTTTGTTTCCATCAACCATTTAAACATACTCTTTAATCCATTTTTAAACTGAAATGATACTTTCCCCACACATTTCTGATTTACAGATTTATATTTTTTTTTGGAGTGATTACATCTTTAGGACTAGGAAAATTCACTCTTTAGAGACAGCTTAGTCTTTGAATCCTTTATCTATCAGCAAGAGAGTGTCTCCTGGATTTTCTTTAATTCTTCTTTCTTACTGAAATTATACATTTTAACTAAAAAAAAAAAGTCCTTTCAGTAACAACTCAGATCTAATCTTTCCAGAGCTGGCTAAATGGTAATGTGAGGTGAATATTTACTGCTACCATAAATTAGTCACTTTCCTCTATATATTCTTCCTGATGAATCTGTTTTTGATCCTATCAAGATTTCAGAGCTTGAACACTAGCTAAAGATCTTCTGAAAAAAGCTTGAAATTACACATTAGGCAAAATTATTGGACTTTTTCCTAATTATGGTTTGAGGCTGATTTAAAAGGCATCAGGGGAATGAAGCTTTTTAAAGTAAGCTGAGAGGAATTATGGCATTTAAAGGCTGTATCACTGCCTGCTAGAGATTAAGTTGTGATTTCAACAGACTCTTGTGTTAAGATACAAGATGTTGTGTGTGGTATTAAAAGGACAGAGACCCCAGACAAAACACTTAGGAGCAAAGCCTGCAGGAGGAATTGTGTATATAGCATGAGAATGTGTCCTGACCTTTAATGCCTGCTGAGTTAAAAAATCAAAGTTCCTATCTAATCTAAGGTTCTTTAAGGAAGAACCTCTTTAGAAACGAAGTATGTCTCTGGAAAGGCAGTTATGGGATGTACACTGTCAAAAACACTAGAAGAACATCTGTAGGAGTCTAAGAGATTTACCATGTGAATAATTTTATTGGATTAAAACACTTTTGCTCACAAAAATAAAACAGAAATGACTTCATAATTTCATGTGGCTCCATCAGTAGATCTGCTTTGTCTTTTTAGAGAATTACATGATATTAGTTCAGTTATTAAATAGTAATCATAATTTCATCATATTGGCTGATTTACATCTTCTGAACCTGAAACTACACAGAGGGTGTCTAGGTAAAAGTAAATGGGTGTTAGTTCCTTTCTCAGATATGGTGGAATAGTCAACTTGTTTTAATAGGACATTGTATAAATAACACATTGTATTTTCAATATTATTTTCTTTTGTCTTCAGAATTCTGTTTGTTCTTGAGGTTGGTTTCTTCATTACATTAAATTTAATTTCCACCTTTCTCTGAGATACTTTTTCTCTGGACTTCAACTATATTTCCTGGGCTATTTTTCAACTATTTTTCTGGGCTGCATAGGACAGAGTGTGGCCAGTAGGTTGAGGAAGGTCATTCTACCCCTCTACTCAGCACTGGTGAGATCACAACTGGAATACTGCATCCAGTTCTGGGCTCCCCAGTTCAAGAGAGAGAGGGAGCTACTGGAGAGAGTACAGCGTAGGGCAACAAAGATGATGAAGGGATTAGAGCATCTCCTTTACAAGAAAAAGCTGAGAGAGATAAGACTCTTTAGCCTGGAGATGAAAAGGCTGAGGGGGAGACCATATTAATGCTTATAAGTATCTGAAGGGTGGGTTGAAGGAGGATGAAGCTGGACTCTTTCCAGTAGTTCCCAGTGACAGGACAAGGGGCAATGGATACAAGCTGGAACATAGGAAGTTTCATTCAAATATGAGGAAAAATCTCTTTCCACTGAGGGTGACAGAGCACAAGAACAAGTTGCCCAGGGAGGTTGTGGGGTGCTCTTCTCTGGAGACCTTCAAGCCACACCTGGATGCAGTCCTGAGTAATGTGCTCGTAGGCAACCCTGCTTTAGCAGGGGAGTTGGACCAGGTTATCTCTAGAGATCCCTTCCACCTCTGACAGTTCTGTGATTCCGTGATTCCTCAAACCTTTTTCTTATTTTCAGACTGTTTTCTACAGAAAATTTCAAATGTAGATGACTCTTAGCTAGACAAACTTTCCAATATAATACTGTTCCTCATCTTCATTAAAACTTCTTGAATTAATAGTGATGGTATGGGAGCCGAATCAGGAAAAGAAGAAATCCAAAAGTCTCCACCCACCTTGAAAGAAAAAATGGGTAGTTTAAGACAATTAGAAGATCCACATGAATTATCAGGTAAAACTATCTGGCAGAATTCATGTTAAATGATTTTTCCTGTTTTAATCACATGAAACAAATTTGAAGCCATTGCCTTATCCTAAAAGTCCTTGAAATTAAGTTTTATTGGAGAAAAGGAGAGGGGAAAATGACTTACCTTAGCTGCTTTACACAGTACTCAGCTGCATTTTCTTTAATTTTCTAATATGCAAGGCTTATTCCAATCTCTGCAGCTGTTAGTCTAATTGGATGATTTCCTGTTTGAAATGCAGAATAATTTAAAGTGACTAGCAGTTGTTCAGGGAACCTCCCTTTCTAGGACATAACTTAATCTGACATATTCAACGCTCATCAGAGATTCCACATCTTTTCAAACTGATTACTGCTTCCTCCATCACACTCCAAGTTCCTTGACTTCCATTTAAGTGTTCCAATTTAGAGTTTGATTATTCAAATGAAACTAGGAGGAAAATCAAGCTGCTTTTTAAAAAAAGAAAAAAATCTTCGTCTTCAAACAGTATACCATGCACTCTGCAGTATTTACTAGGTTTCACGTCCTCTGTGATGCATTAGCAAGCTCTGTAGTTTGGGTTTTAGCATTGCTGAGATTAAGGATGATGATTTGAGCAAGTTTCTGTTGCATATCATAAGAATATATCTAGTGGAAAAATATATTTTTTATCAACAAGGACAAGAGATTCTTTTGAGTCATATGAAGAGCATAAATGCTTGAATCATGTGAAGGTACCAGTTTTGCAAGATGTACAAATAACAAAGACATGATAATTCTTTGTATAACCTCAAAACATAAAAGTTTGCCTTTGATTTAATAGGCCCCAAACCTTATATTAGGCAGGTCATTTGGAAATCAGAAAATACTGAATTTAGAAGAGAGAATGTTCCGCTTACTAAGACAGTTACTCAGGCATGTGGTCCTCCAATGAAACTAATTAAATCTATGTCCTGACAAAAGTCTCCTTACTGTCTGACTTTTGTTTGTTTGTTTTTAGTTGTGTTGGTTTGTCTTTTCTTCTTGATACTGTTGTTGGTTATGGGATTTTTTCTCTCGCTGTATTGTGCATGCCTACAGCAGACATTTTATTCTTAGTAGCATAAGGCCACAATGTTTTTTTCTATATCCCCTTGAAAATATGAAAATTATTTCTCAAGCAGTTGTCCAGGAAAATCCTCCATGTATCACTCATTAAGGCTAACGAAGAAGTAATTGGTTTAAAATCTATACCTGCAGAATAAGCTCTTGGATGGTACATAAAGGAAAAACATTTGCAAGCAAACTATGCAATAAGCTCCGAAGGAGAGAATGAGGTTTCTTCTGCATGGGAAAAATCTGGGAAGGCATTTACTGAACCATAACAAGAACAGTTCACTTGAGGTTTCATCTAGAAAATTTACTCCTTTGTAAAAATGTCTGGGGCATGAGCAGCTCACTAAAAAAAATGACTCTGAAGACAGAAGAGACAAATAATATTTCTTATGATACACACTGTATCCATGGCTATCACCTTAACTCAAACAAACACATTAAATAATCAAACTCGCTAAATACATCCTAATACAAATCTTGGATGTGTGTTCATGATGAAGGAAATCAAAACACTTATCCAAGGATCATTTTCTAGCTGTTAACATTTTCTAGCTGGGAACTTAGCAGACTGCTGATGAAAAGTGGCAATCCTCTCGTGTTTCAAGCTGTCATTTCCGTTTTACCTTACATTGCTACCAGGCAAGCTTTCCCTCAGAGGCAGAAATGAAAAAGGAGTTCAAAAGTTGAAAATAAAATCTGCCTCAGGTATAAAATATTGAGGGTGATTTTCTTCATTATTTCTGAGGGGAACAATGTGTTTCAGCTGCAGGCCACCAGTGGACAAGTGTATGTACAGCTGTATACATATTTCCTTTCTATTTTTCACATTTATTTCTTACTATAATTAATAAATTTTACTAGGTCAAGCCTAAAAGAGTTACAATAATTTGTCTAAAAGAAACAATCAAAATGAGACTACTATAAAAAAGTCCCTGCACAACACTATCCATTTTAGAGCATAAAATCTTGGCTGTGCACAAACATAGAATTCACCTGAGTAATGTTCAGGATATGCAGAAGTCTTACAGCTTTAGGGTCTCCTGGAGTAGTCCAACATTTCTTTTTAATTTATGCTTAAAATTGGTTTTCCTGTTTATTAATTTCTTAATTAATTTAATTAAGACATCATGCATAATGAAGGAAAAAGCTTGTACAACACTGAGGCAAGTATTAAAATGTATCCTTTGTAACTATGAAGCACAGTACTAAGTGTTTTAAGGCTTCCATGAAAGGGACTGGACTTGGTACTCCAGGAAGTCCTTTATGGCTGTGCCTGTATTAGCAAGTGGTAGTCAACTGCTGGTTGAATATGCACCAGCAGTATGTCTAGGTGGCCAAGGAGGCTAATTGCATCCTGGCTTATATCAGAAATAGTGTGGTCAGCAGGACTAGGGAATTGATTGTCCCCCTGCACTCAGAACTGGTGAGGCTCCACCATGAGTACTGTATTTGGTTTTGGGCATCTCGCTATAAGAAAGACTTCAAGGTCTTGGACCACTACACAATCACAGGATCACAGAATCTTCACAGTTGGAAAGGACCTCTGAGATCACCAAGTCCAACAACACACACACAAAAAAAACCTACATTATCAGCCACTAGAGCATGCCCTGAAGTACCACATCTACATGTTTTTTAAATACCTCCAGGAATGGTGACTCCACCACCTCCCTGGGCAGGCCATTCCAGCCCCTGACCACTCTTTCAGTATAGTAATTCTTCCTAATACTTAATCTTAACCTCCGTTGCTGCAACTTCATACCATTACGTCTGGTCCTGTCATTATTCCCTTGGGAGAAGAGGCCAACACCCACTTCTCTACAACCACCTTTCAGGTAATTGTAGAGGGCAATAGGATCTCCCCTCAACCTCCTCTTCTCCAAATGAATCATGTCCAGTTCCCTCAGCATCTCCTCACATGACTTGTTCTTTAGACCCCTCACAAGCTTAGTAGCTCTCCTCTGGACACACTCCAGCCTTTCAATGTCCTTCTTGTAGTGAGAGGTCCAGAACTGAACACAGTACTTGAGATGAGGTCTCACCAGCATGGAGTACAGAGGCACAATCACTTCCCTGCTCCTGCTGGCCTTCTTGGCCACCTGGTCACACTGCTGACTCATGTTAAGCGAGCTGTCCACTAACATCCCCAGATCCTTTTCTGCTGGGCAGCTTTCCAGCCACTCTTCCCCNATCCTCCATGTATCACTCATTAAGGCTAACGAAGAAGTAATTGGTTTAAAATCTATACCTGCAGAATAAGCTCTTGGATGGTACATAAAGGAAAAACATTTGCAAGCAAACTATGCAATAAGCTCCGAAGGAGAGAATGAGGTTTCTTCTGCATGGGAAAAATCTGGGAAGGCATTTACTGAACCATAACAAGAACAGTTCACTTGAGGTTTCATCTAGAAAATTTACTCCTTTGTAAAAATGTCTGGGGCATGAGCAGCTCACTAAAAAAAATGACTCTGAAGACAGAAGAGACAAATAATATTTCTTATGATACACACTGTATCCATGGCTATCACCTTAACTCAAACAAACACATTAAATAATCAAACTCGCTAAATACATCCTAATACAAATCTTGGATGTGTGTTCATGATGAAGGAAATCAAAACACTTATCCAAGGATCATTTTCTAGCTGTTAACATTTTCTAGCTGGGAACTTAGCAGACTGCTGATGAAAAGTGGCAATCCTCTCGTGTTTCAAGCTGTCATTTCCGTTTTACCTTACATTGCTACCAGGCAAGCTTTCCCTCAGAGGCAGAAATGAAAAAGGAGTTCAAAAGTTGAAAATAAAATCTGCCTCAGGTATAAAATATTGAGGGTGATTTTCTTCATTATTTCTGAGGGGAACAATGTGTTTCAGCTGCAGGCCACCAGTGGACAAGTGTATGTACAGCTGTATACATATTTCCTTTCTATTTTTCACATTTATTTCTTACTATAATTAATAAATTTTACTAGGTCAAGCCTAAAAGAGTTACAATAATTTGTCTAAAAGAAACAATCAAAATGAGACTACTATAAAAAAGTCCCTGCACAACACTATCCATTTTAGAGCATAAAATCTTGGCTGTGCACAAACATAGAATTCACCTGAGTAATGTTCAGGATATGCAGAAGTCTTACAGCTTTAGGGTCTCCTGGAGTAGTCCAACATTTCTTTTTAATTTATGCTTAAAATTGGTTTTCCTGTTTATTAATTTCTTAATTAATTTAATTAAGACATCATGCATAATGAAGGAAAAAGCTTGTACAACACTGAGGCAAGTATTAAAATGTATCCTTTGTAACTATGAAGCACAGTACTAAGTGTTTTAAGGCTTCCATGAAAGGGACTGGACTTGGTACTCCAGGAAGTCCTTTATGGCTGTGCCTGTATTAGCAAGTGGTAGTCAACTGCTGGTTGAATATGCACCAGCAGTATGTCTAGGTGGCCAAGGAGGCTAATTGCATCCTGGCTTATATCAGAAATAGTGTGGTCAGCAGGACTAGGGAATTGATTGTCTCCCTGCACTCAGAACTGGTGAGGCTCCACCATGAGTACTGTATTTGGTTTTGGGCATCTCGCTATAAGAAAGACTTCAAGGTCTTGGACCACTACACAATCACAGGATCACAGAATCTTCACAGTTGGAAAGGACCTCTGAGATCACCAAGTCCAACAACACACACACAAAAAACCCCTACATTATCAGCCACTAGAGCATGCCCTGAAGTACCACATCTACATGTTTTTTAAATACCTCCAGGAATGGTGACTCCACCACCTCCCTGGGCAGGCCATTCCAGCCCCTGACCACTCTTTCAGTATAGTAATTCTTCCTAATACTTAATCTTAACCTCCGTTGCTGCAACTTCATACCAGTACGTCTGGTCCTGTCATTATTCCCTTGGGAGAAGAGGCCAACACCCACTTCTCTACAACCACCTTTCAGGTAATTGTAGAGGGCAATAGGATCTCCCCTCAACCTCCTCTTCTCCAAATGAATCATGTCCAGTTCCCTCAGCATCTCCTCACATGACTTGTTCTTTAGACCCCTCACAAGCTTAGTAGCTCTCCTCTGGACACACTCCAGCCTTTCAATGTCCTTCTTGTAGTGAGAGGTCCAGAACTGAACACAGTACTTGAGATGAGGTCTCACAAGCATGGAGTACAGAGGCACAATCACTTCCCTGCTCCTGCTGGCCTTCTTGGCCACCTGGTCACACTGCTGACTCATGTTAAGCGAGCTGTCCACTAACATCCNCTGGTCCCACTGCTGACTCATGTTAAGCGAGCTGTCCACTAACATCCCCAGATCCTTTTCTGCTGGGCAGCTTTCCAGCCACTCTTCCCCAAGCCTGTACCAATATTTGGGGTTGTTGTGAACGAAATGCAGTACCTGTCTTTTGACCTTATTAAACCTCATACAATTGGCCTTGGCCCATCGGTCCAACCTGTCCAGGTCCCTCTATAGAGCCTCCCTACCCTCAAGCAGATTAACATTCCCACCTAGTTTGGTGTCATCTGTAAACTTACTGAGGGTGCACTTGATAGCCTCATCCAGATCATTGACAAAGATATTAAAGAAAACTGGCCCCAAAACTGAGCCCTGAGGGATACCACTGGTGACTGACCAGCAGATGGATTTCATCCCATTAATCTCAACTCTCTGGGCATGGCCATCCAAATATATTTTTACCAAGTGAAGAGTTTACTTGTCTATTCTATGATTCACCAGCTTCTCAGGAGAATGCTATGGGGGATGGTGTCAAAGACTTTACTGAAGTCCAGGTAGACAACATCCACAGACTTCTCTCCATCCAGAAGGCAGGTCACATAGTGACAGAAAGAGATCAGGTTGGTCAAGCTAGACCTCCCTTTCATAAACCCATGCTGGCTGTGTCTGATGCCTTGGCTGCCCTGCACTTGCTGTGAGAGCTCTCTGAAGATGATCCTCTCCATGATCTTTCCTCATACTGAGGTCAGGATGACAGGCCTGTAGTTCCCCAGATCCTCCTTCCAGCCCTTCTTGTAGATGGGCGTCACATTAGCCACACTCTAGTCAATGATTGTTGATAAATGATGGAGAGAAGCTTGGTGAGTTCTCCTGCCAGCTCCCTGAGTACTCTTGGGTGAATCCCATCTGGCCGCATAGACTTATGCATATCAAGGTGCAGAAGGAAGTTATTAACTATTTCCTCCTGGACTATGGGGGAAGGGCAACAAAAGGCAACAAAGCTGTGGTCCAGATAAAAAATCTTATGAGGAGAAGCAGAGGGACCTGGAGAAAAAGAAGCTCAGGGAAGACCTTGCTGCTCTCTACAACTACCCTACAGGAAGTAGTAGTGAGGTGGGGGTTGGTGTCTTCTCCCAAGTAACAGGTAATAGGACTGGAGGAAATAACCTCAAGTTGTACTAGGGGAGGTTTGGATTGGATTACTGGGAAAAATTCTGTCACTGAAAAGGTTGCCAAGCATTGGAACAGGCTGCCTGTGAAAGTGTCACCATCCCTGGAGATATTTAAAAGATGGGTAGATGTGGCACTGAGGGGCATGGTTTAGCAGCGGACTTGGCAGTGTTTGATTTAAGGTTGGACTTGATGATTTTAATGGTCTTTTCCAACCCAAATGATTCTATGATTCTATTCTAAGTAATGCAGAACAGTTGGAGTGGATCATCTGTAGAGAAAACAATTGGTGCCGAGGTTCCGGAGTACATTTTATTTCTTTATTTTTTCTTTACTTTAGGCTAACTCTATTTTATTCTCATGGAGTGAGTGACCTGATGAAGTACAGTAGCCATCCTACTGAAGCTCATCTTTAGTTTCATCTAAAAGGATATCTAAGTTTTCATCTAAGATACATGGCTCTGTGATATGAACTAGAACCCAAAGAAGAGCAGGAACTTCTCTTTGGAACCACAGTGCCGCTCTAGTCTAATTAGAAGTAACCCACACCAATAATTTTGCTACTGAAATGTCACATATTATGGATGTGATTGTGCATGGAAAAATCAGTCAGCAAAGATTTACATTAGCAGTTTTAATGAAAACTGCTTTGAAGAGTTTTTATTTAGTAAAATTAGATGGTATTGCTTTAATCTGTTTAAAGGACCTATTATCTTGCAGCTAACATCCAATAATTTGTCTTACGTAAGCAATTGGTGCGAGCGGGGATTTCAGTATAGCAGTTTGACAGAAGTGTTAAATATAGGTATCATCTGCACAAACTGGAAATGGTGATTGTTTCTTCTAAGAATGCAGTCCAAAAGTGAACAAAAATGAAAGAGAAAAACTCCCAGAATGCAATACTGGCTCCTGTCCTAACAACTGTGTTAATCAGAGGTTTGTTTTGCATTGCCTGCAATTGCCTTTAACAATCAGTACAAAAGTTAGCAATGCATAAGCATTCATGTGACAAGAATAACTCCCTTAAGAGTAGGAACTGAAGCTGACTTTCTCCAGTGCAGACACTGCAGAAGCATGAATGTAAGCACTTGAGGGAGGCTTGCAATTTGGCAATTTCAGTAATGGACTACAGGTACTTGTATCCAGTTCTCACTGAGAAATACTGGATTTGTGGCTGTGCACCATTCAGCCTGAAGAAAGACAGTGTCTGAGTTGTTGGATGTCTGCCACATATTTGTACCTGTAAATCACCACCTCAGACACTGTTTTGTTTATTTTTATTCTCAGGTTCTGCAGTCCCTTGGTATAATCAGAAATCTCTGAAGTAACACCTACTTTAAAGAAGAAGTAACACCTACTTTACCAAAGGCTTTGTGGTACTTTATAAAATAGGCTATTTCAGCACTTCATACACAGAGTAATGTCAAAAACTGTGTAGTGTCCTGTTGATGTTCTTTTACTTTTAATATATAGTATCTGACTATTCTTAGATGAAAAACAAAAACATGCTGAAAAGCAGCCCCTGAAGATCACCTGTGCAAGAAAGGCGATCTCTTGTGCCTAAAACATATTACAGACAAAACTGAAGGACAGGGACCCTTTTACAGCAATAAGAGCTCAGGGACCCTTTTACAGCAATAAGAGCTCAGGAACAGATCTCTAGATCAATGAGCTTATTGCTTCTCTAAGCTACTTCTCCAATTTACACTATGAATTTTATGAACTAGCAGCAAATAAAAGATTGGGGTTTCCCCCTTCTTGTTATAGTTGCTTCAGATGTTTTTTTTCTTTTCTGTGTTGAATTATTGGATTATTATAGCAGTAGTATTTTTTAAAAAAAATTAAAGATATTAAAACCTCCTACATAGAACAGAGTTTTTAGTCATTTCCTTGAAGTCTAAAATCTGATTACAAACAAATTGACTATGGTTGTTTTTTCCCGAATAGCCTCCTCTTGTAATGTCATTTGCAGACCTTGCACGAGTAATGTGCCCCTTAGACTTTCTCTGAAGACACTACTGAGTGTTCCCATGACAATTTGCAACAGCATAATTTTCTTTTGGAGACGCTAACTTAATGCTCTCAGTTTGTGGTATGGAGCTTAAACTGGATTATTGCCTAGTAAACTGAGCTACTGTTGGAAATTATTGGAAGATGACAGCTCCATTTTGTGCCAATTTCTGAGATTTTAAAATGCATCTTTTTCAACTTCAGAGTGAGGAAAAAAATCCTGTTTTTCTGGAAAAAATGAATGGTGTCAAAATGTTTATTTTGTTTCAAATTCTCATTCTGACCTATCCCTATCTCTCCAGAAATGATCGGAGAGCCTGTCTTGGAAGACAAAAACTTTTCTGTGGCTGAATTCACCAGAATCCATGACAGTGAAAGGAAAAATTATGACTCAGTAAAAATGTTGCTACAGATCTTTCACACGTTATTATTCTTTTGCTAGAAAGAAGATTGTTTTCAAAACTTTACAAAAATCTCTCTGCAAAAAAGGGCAACTTGTCAATAGTCTTTTCATTGAGCAAAATCAAATAAAAAAAATATAATCAGATGAAGATGTTTCTTGCATAGTCAGTTGATCCCCAGGTACCTGTTGGAGCTGAACAGAAAAAAAAGGATTTAGGATCCAATTTGATCATAGAATAAATCTGTCTTTGGGTCTTGTGGTGTGAGATCAAAAGAAAATCCCATCATACAAAGTAAGAAGCCAAGATAAACTCATTCTGTATGGCCAGTTTTGCTCAAAAGATGTTGTTGTGCTGACAGAATTTTCAGGCTTTCTCCCAGAATAGGTTTCAATGTATTATCTGTTTTCCTACATGCTTGAATAGAAAGGGTTTTAAATACTGTACTGTATGCTTTGGTGCTCATTTGAAGAAATGCCACCAACTCCTCTTTCCTTCTCTCCTTTGTCCCCAGTCTGGACCCAGTTGACATTTTCAGATATCTGGTAGTACAAAGATACAATATTAATGGTCACTGAAGCATGGAAATAAGGTATAAAAATTACTGTTTTTGTGAAATACTGAGGTTTATTGCAAACAGAACTAAGCAAATGCCTGTTAGTTTACAAGGTCAGGGAACTATAGGCAATTACTGTGTACTGCCATGTTTTCTACAGTGCAACTTGGTTTGTCTGTATTCATCACTCCTGTGATTACTTTGCCTCTTGCTTGCTTGCTAGCGAAAGCTAGTATCGGAATCTTTCCAGCCTACTGATATATTTCTGTTAGTTTTGTTATCTGTCTACTGAAAAAGGGTTCTGTGTGTGCCTTCACCAAACCATAGTAAGATACAGGTAATGAGAAATGGCCAGCAAATGAAGAAAAAGTGATTAAGCTCTGCTGTGAAGCTGACTTCACAAAACAAATGATCTCTTTTAAAATCTGAGTGAGGAGAAAAGCGGTACAAGTGTTACAGCTGGGGTTGTCAGAGAAAACCCACTTCAGAAAGTAAAACATATTGCAGAGTTAAGGATTTTTTTTCTAAGTCATCAGAAAGGAGTTCCAAAAAGAAAATGCAGATCTCACCAAATAAGTAGTCAAGAAAGAGAGAGAACCATCTGTTGTATCATTTTTTCCCTCCCTAGGGAGAAGGGAAGACCTTCATAGTCCGAGTCAGACACCTACAAATAGGAGCCCTATGGAAGGGGACTTTTTTTCCCACCACAGCTTGGAGAATTTAAAACAGGATGGGGTGGGGAAGGGAAAGCCTGAAGGTAGAGGAAGGGAATGAAAGAGTGAGAAAACGGAGAGAATTTTAGAAATTTTTAAGATTATAGTTCCTCTTTATAGGCATTTGAAAATGCTATTTATAGTGAGTAGTATTTAGAAAACAATGTCAAAAAATCAGATGTCTGTAGATGCATCCGCTAATGCAGATGTCACAGTAAAACCTATAATTATCTTTAAAAAAAATGTAACCATGGGTCCATTAATTTATGATCAACTTTTACCAAAAGGTGCATTTCTGCTGAGAAAACACATTGTTTGAAAAATAAGAAAACATTTGAAAATAGAGTTAAAATTATGCAGCCACTGTCTTGAACACTCCTCAAAGATTAGGATAATACATATTATCTGGAAGTGGTAGCCATGAAAAAGGGTAACATTACAGAAATGTAAAACAATCAAGCAATGAGCACTGCTGTGTGACTGCAACCTCCATTTCACCTTGAAGTTCCTGTAGATGGAGAACATAAAGAAATTGAGTATTTTTCTTGAAAAGCTTTCAGTTTAAGTCCCAGAACTGCAACCAAGTCCTACAGGGTGACCTGGTTTAAAGTTAATGGAACTCTGCAAGGATGCCAAGGTCACTTCTTGCCAAGCTTCTGGGAGAGACTTGGTCTGTGTCAGGTCTGACAACAGGAGTGATGACAGTAGACAAAGTAACCCTGAGGCAAAGTCTGAATCAAAATCAGGTCACATGTAGAGGAATCATTGGGGTTGCACTTGTTTGCATCAGCTGAGAATCTGACCCTCAGGGAAGGAAGGTTAGTGGCAGATGGTGGAGGGTTCTGCGGATAGACTTCAGAAAGGGCAGCAAAGCCACACAGCAATGATGATCTGTGGAGGCAGAATGACAGAAAGTGAAGTACTGGATATTGACTCAGCACACTTTCATTCTCCTCTTTATCCCTCTCTTGTATAGACCTTTTATTTATTTCACATATTTTTGCTGCTCTTCAACCTGATGTCTATTTAAACTGAAATATTCAGATGGATCAAACCTTTTTTTCCTATGAAAATGTGATGTCTTCCACACCGGGATCAAGCAATGTGTAAGGTCTTTCAAATGATACTGCTAAAACAGAAGAAGAAAAAATAGAGGCTGCTGCAATGGACCTACTAGATGAAAGCTCTGCAAAGTGGTCAAAATCTGTGACAAGCTGTTTGAAACTAGAGGTTAAAAAGTGACAAATAGAAAGTAGGTATTTGGTTGGGGTTTTTTTTGGTGGTTTTTTTTTGTTTGTTTGTTTGTTGTTGTTGTTGTTGTTGTTTTATAACAAATTAAATGAATATGTCTTCATCCTTATAAATTACTAAAGTGATAGCATTTAATTAAGTCCTCTTGAACCACAGGTGACTGAACAACAGGATTTATGACCAAGCAACTACGTTCTACTGCAGATCTGCATACCATGGTTCATAAAATAACCCTGAATACTCTGGTAAAAAAAAAAAGTAAAAATTAAATACAGTATTTCAAACAATGTCCAGCAGAAAAATAGCAAGGTCACTAGCAAGGACAAGGAGCCTAGCAGAGCCAGAGAATTTGGTAGGTGTAACACATCAGGAATGACACTGAATTGCTCCCTGACAATAAGCCTTCACCAGTCAACTAAAGATGGGAATGCTACTGAGACAAAAATCTCTCCTCTATCAGATTTTTCCCTTGAAGAACAAAAAAAAATATTAGAGGAAAACTATTTGAGACCTCCGTGGTGTCTGCTATATGTGGAGAGTTTTCAGATTCCATGGAGCTGGACAGCAATACTAAATTCATCATAATCAGCCACAGCTATTTAATGATAATGCTTTGGCTGCTATTGGAGGCACCTGTGAAAGTGTTTTTGGTGTTCTTAAGACTACATTGAGACAGAATGATGGCCACTGTCTCTTCCAAGGTATGCTATGTAAGGTGTCTGAAGCACATGAAAGGAGTTGTAATATACATTTGCAGGCACCACAGGATGGTTCTTTGTCAAAAGCACACTATACACAATCATACCTTAGGAAATCAAGGTTTGATTGAAACATGTAGATCTGCCTCAGATAAGACTATGGTACCAAAAATCCCATTGTGAGCTCTGGAAGCCAGGACAGAATTACAATTAACGACAAAAAACCTGTCATGTAAGACCTTCCATGTAGTATATTTTTTTCTGTCTCATATCAAGTTTTTATATTTCCATTGTGAGACTTAAAATTGAAAGATTCTTGCTTGAAGTCTGCTTCCCATACTAATTACAGACACTAAGCATCTGTTGGAATGTCCTCTCGTTACTACTGGAATTTAAACTACTAAAATTCCCCACAGCATAGTAGCTAAATCTTAGTGTTTTAAGTCTTAAACTTACTTGCACTTACTTTGCAGTGAAACAGCCATCATCTGAAATCTGCAGCTAAATTTTCTAAATTCGAAGACATTCTTATAATGAAGGAGATAAGGCAAATCATTCATAGATCTTTTCAAATGAAATACCTCCATCTCCCTGTTCAGATATGCAACTTATTACTGTTTTTCTGAGAACAGTTCATATAATACAAAGTTATCTCCAGCTCTGGAGAGGTAACATTGAAAGAGAAATTACAGATCTCTCTTCAGCACTGTGCCTTCATTCTTCACACCCATCTGTTAATCTCTAAAACTTTTTGCTTTCCTTTTGGAACTGCACAGTGTTTAAAAAAAACCTCATTTGTTCAGAAAACTCACTGGTTTGTTTTTCTGATATCTCTGCAAATTTTATTCTGCCTGCAGAACTGGGAATTCTCAAAACAGTCAGTCCTGGCTTTTCTTCTTTATTCACATGGGGAAACAATCAGAGTTCTATTAGTTTGCTCAATTTCAATTCTGTTCCTTGGAGTTTATCTGCTTTACCTGAGTATGCAATCTTCCAAAATAAATGTTCCCAGCTACCAAACCTATTGTAAATAGACCTTGCATTTTGGGTTTGTTGTTCAGTTCTCCAGCTTTTCTCAGTACAAGACTGATTCATTATCTCTGCCCTAAAACTTGGTCAGGTTCTACCACCTCACTAGCCCTTTCTAGCAAACTGATATGAAATGTTGTGATCTTCTGGATTTATTTTGTGAGGATGCTTGACTGCTGCAGAATCTTGTTCTTTTTTACTTCCTGTGAGACACATATTTGGAATGCAATGATTTGTATTCCATTTGTCCTATTAGTAGCATGAAATAATATTTCCAACAATGACTACATAAACAACACCCCTCCTACATCCTGAAATTTCTGTCTTAATGGAGCATTTTCATCTCAGCTACACAGGCTCCCATGCAACATGGAGCTTAAGTGTCTTTAGTTGGATTTCAAAATTTTCATACCTGTATCCAAAATCAAGATTCCCCAAGCAGTCATTGAGTTGCTACATAATCCTGGGACCATCAGACTTTTATGAACATCACACTATTTTACATTAATATCTTTCACAGCATGCTGAAAGTATCTATGAAGACTGTCATAGTGCAGTTAACCCCTCTGCAAAAGTAACAAAACGAACAAAAAATTATCATTTATCCTGTCATATGGCTAGAAGAACTCGGTCCCTCTGGCATTTTCAGTCCATAAACATTGAGCTGGGACCCATGTAGGTATAGCTAACACCTTGTTGATGTGCTAATTAATACACATTTTTATCTTGCATCTAGGCTATGAGATTCAACTGTCTCTTCTCCCTTATGATCTCCTGACAATTTCTAAGCCTCACAACAGATAATCTATAGCAAACTATAGATATTTAGGGATAAAGGAAGGGAAGCAATTAGGATGAAGGGAAAACACTTTTGACATTGTCTTTAGTTTAGGGATTCTAACATTCTGCAGGGTAGAAAAAGCACTGACTGAATGTGGTACTGATTAACCAGCTTGGAATCCAGTACAGTAAGAGGAGCTAGCGGGTGAACTGGAACTCATGTCTCCCTTGATCCCAGTTAAAACTGCAGATAGTGAGCTGTTTCCTCATGCATATGAGCTTCAGCTGACAAATGATTTATGACTGACAGAGTGAGAAAAAAACTTTCCCCTCAATTCTACCTATCATTTATCTAATTCTGCCTTTTGAACTCCTTTAGGGTCTTCCCTCTTTGATCTGACAGCTCCATGAGCGCCTATGATTCAGTTTCTAGGAAGACAAGATTTGCCTTTCTGAGAACCTACATTCTTACTTTCTGCCTTATTCTTATTAGAATTTAGTGTAAGCTTGTCCTACGGCTTTGGAGGGGCAAACTCAGAAGTTGTGCTGCCGCCACCCATATTGAAGATGTGCACTTATAGAACTACTTAACACCTAAAGGGGTCCTACAGGAAAGAGGGGAGGGACTCTTTATCAGGGAGTGTAGTGATAGGATGAGGAGTAATGGATTTAAACTGAAAGATGGGAAATTAGATATTAGGAAAAAAATCTTTACTCTAAGGGTGGTGAGATACTGGAACGGCTTGGAGTGTTCAAGACAAAGCCCCATTCTTGGAGGTGTTCAAGACAAAGCTGGTTTGGTCTTTGAGCAGTCTGGTATGTGAGAGGTGTCCCTGGCCATGGAGGGGGGTGGAGTGGGGTAGATATTTAAGGCCCCTTCCAACTCTAACTATTCTATGATTCTATGATTGATATCTTAATTAGTATCATAATTGCAGCTCCCATTTAGTTCCCAAAAGACTGCATGAGCAACCAGTCTACATTTGTTCTGGGGAAGGATGAGTATTTTACACCTCTTGTTGAAGTCAGTCCACTGAGCAATATAGAACATAAGAATGATAGGGCCAGTAATGGAACAAGCAACTTTGGCAAGTCTAGACCTCACATATGTGATGTGTTTTGCATAAAGCGAACAAGCAGGAGACCATCTTTGGATTGTACGTATGATGGCTATTATCTGGAATTTCTGGATAGTCCTTTCTATTTCTGGATAGACTTCTGTCCATGGAGTTAACTCCCAAAGCAATAAGGTTATAGATTACAGCTAAAAGCAGTACATTAGCATGCAGATTGGAGGAAAAGGTGGTCTGGTGGAAAATGGAGCCTGATTCAGTGGACTAGGAATTAACGGTTCAGCCAGGAAGGGAAAATTCTGTTGTCCATTACTTAACTTTTGGGAATTTATTTTTTATTTTTTTTCCTCTCCAAAATAAAGCTTTCTGAACCTGAGTCTCATAATTATGAACCACTTAGAGCTAAAACTTATATGCAATCATGGTGATGGACTATAAAATACTCCACAATGAAGCCATTGAATTTAATAATTTTAGGTGCCTCAGTAATAGCTTAGCATTTTTAGAAAACTGATGCACTCCTACCTAAACAGGTACTTCAAACAAAATCCCAAACTGAGCAGAATGCAAGCACCCTGGATCTCACTTGCATAAATAAGTGTAATCCTCTTAATATCTCTCACTTTGTTAAAATGCCATCTGACCCTGGAAGAAGGTAAAGGCCTGTCTCTCTCCAGGCCTGCAGGGCCTCATCTGTTTGGTGCTCTCCGAGCACGTCTAAGAGCTTTAGCTCTGTCCAAAATGTGTCTGCAAACATGCCCATCTGCCAGTTGCTCTGTATCTAGGGCACTACAGTGGTTAAGGACACCATTCAGGTGACTCCTTTGCTTGAAAGGTTTTTTATCTTGGCCTTTCATCTCCTTTCAGGTCTCTTTGTCACTGGACTGTTTGGTATGTCAGGATAGGGTGAAAATAAATACATTCAGTTGCTGCTGTTGGAAATCTTTCTACTTTGCATGAATTATTTAAATATCCATAGACTCACAGAATTTTCTAGGCTGGAAGGGACCTTTGAGATCATCTAGTCCGACCACCACCCTAACTCTGATTAAAAAAAAACCAAAAACATAACCAAAAAATCCCAACCAAGCAAAAAGCACCCAATGACCCATTATTAAACCATATCACTAAGTAATATGTCAACCCATCTTTTAAATACCTCTAGGGATGGTGCCTTTACCAATTCCCTGGGCAGCCCATTCCAATGCTTAATAACCCTTTCAGTGTAAAAATGTTTCCTAATATCTAATCTGAACCTGCCCTGGTGCAGCTTGAAGCCACTTCCTCTTGTTCTATCACCTATCACTTGAGAGAAGAGACCAACACACTCCCTCTACAACCACCTTTCAGGCAGTTGTTGAGAGCAATAACATCTCCCTCAGCATCCTCTTCTCCAGGCTGAATAACCCCAGCTCCCTCAGCCTCTCCTCATAAGATTTACTTTCCAGACCCCTCACCAGCTTTGTTGCCCTTTTCTTGACCCACTCCAGCACCTCAATGTCTTTTTTGTGGTAAGGGGACAAAAACTGGATAAAATACTCAAGATGGGGCCTCACCAGGCCACGTAGAGGGGGATGATGATCACCTCCTGAGTCCTGCTCATCATGCTGTTCTTGTTACAGACCAGGATGCCGTTGGCCTTTCTGGCCACCTGGGCACACTGCTGGCTCATGTTCAACTGGCTGTCCAGCCAACACCTCCTGGTCCTTTTCTGCCAGGCAGCTCTCCAGATTCTCTTCCTCAGGCCTATAGCACTGCATGGGGTACTTTTGACCCAAACACAAAACCGAATAAGCACAGAAGTTACCATAATTTAGTGTTTTGGACACATTTGAAGAGGAAGAAAGACTGAAATCTTACCTTTACTCTATTATTTCATTTTATATTCAGTATTCAGTGGGCAATAGACTGATACTAGGCTTCCTTCTCTTTTCTAGATGAGTTCTCTAATCAATGCATTTTAGACTTGTAGTTACATTTTCTCTTTTTCCACTCATCTGCAACACTAAATTGCTCCAAGATGAAAGGAAGTTTCACTGAAAAGGACTAAGAGTCTTCTCCTCACTTCATTCCTCAAAATTATAAGATATCTTAATGATTAGGTCTTGTGCTGTAAGACATTCAGATTTGCACACTCTTCAAACCCTCTTACCCTGCTGTAACTGTCAGGAGATTGTAGCCTCTCTGTGTATCGGAAATTTCTGAATTATTATCTGGCAGAGGTAAAGATCAATGAAACAGACTAATACAAGAGAATGTAGGTGACACCAGTCACCTGAAGGAGGGAGTGAGATCTCAATATGTCTCCTACTTTCACTTCCTCCTACACTGCAGCTCTTCTTGCTTTTCAGCAGAGTAAGAGATTTCACCAGCTTCTACTCAACAAGGAAGAAGAAAAATAGACCCCTGAAGGTAAAAGCAGATGGAATCCACTATTCTTTATATGCCTTTCCTTTCTTAAAGTATGGCAATTGTTTTTGCTCCAGTCCGAATCCCAGGGATGATCCATCATAGCTCCAACATCATTATCTGTTGTTCACATCTGGCTCAGGCTTTCTGGCCAAAACCTGCTCTTCCTGTACCTTTTAAGACCCTTAATCCTACATAATCACCATGTTTTTAGGTAGTTTTTCATTCTTTCAGAGGTGTAATGATATCTTGGTGAGTCTAGAAATTACAGTGGTAGGAGTCTTCGATTAAATGACAAGCCAAAACAGCACTTTTGTGATCCTTTATTCAATCTTAGCAGGAAAGAGTATGACTTTTGATTTTCATAGTAAAATTTTTATTAATCCAGGATTTAACTCTTCATAAATGTTAGAGATGTATATATTTTACTTTTGTCTTTTTTATTGATTTGTTTCATAGAGTTTTCATTTTCTACTTATACACTATATGATAGAAATCCTTATTGAGTGAACATGTCTTTAAAAAATACCTGTGGTTCAGTTATCTCACAACATCATTAAATCTCACTGATAGCTTTGCTCTCATTAAATACAGGTTACATCACTAATCACCAATATTAAGAACATAAAAATAATTTTCCATAAATGTAAAATGTCTGAAAGAAAGATTTTCCTCTGTTCTATTAAATTTTATTATAACAAAATGTGATACATTTAACAGACAGAAGTATTCTATCAAACATTTTATTATGTTGTTAAGCCTTAAATACCTTCCAGCTTTCAAGAAAGGAGAACAGATTATGCATCTGGGTGAGTTCATAAACAAAGCTTGAAATTTCATTCAACAATTAAGAAAATAAAGAAAAAACTTTTTTCACATGTTTTCCCCATGGGCACCTTTTTGCACCCACTTAAATCTGAAATAATATGAATCATTAGAAGTGTATATAAGTGGAAACAAACTTAACCTGCACTGTACTATGTAGGCTAGGATTCTTTCACAGATATTATTGTCATTCATTATTCAAAGATTACCACTTAAAAAAAGAAGCTCTGACTGTAAAGAACAGGAAACAGGAACAGCAAAGCATAATTACACCTACAACTATAGAATATAGTTAGAATTTAGTTAGGCAACACATTACCAAATTTAGCAACAGAAAGGCATTATTTCTCATTTTAACAGAGCCACTTTCGAGCGGTTATAATATTAATAAGTGTAAAGTTGAGGTGCTTTCAAAATGCAGGTCACTACTTTGTTGCAGAGATTAAGTAACTTTCAAAAATGCTTTAAGCAACTTTTAATTAATTCGTCTTCTTTCTGATGCCTCCAGAAAGGGCTATTAAAAGCAGGATGTAATTGGGGATCAACATCCAAGGCTTAAGTAAACATATCCATTGCTAAAACCAGTCACCTCTGACAAACAATCCCCCTCCCGCTCTCAGCTGAGCTGGCGTGGGGTGAGAAACATGTTCCTGCATCATGGCACCGAGGTAGGGCAGAGCTCCACGGTGTCCATAGGCAGCCCATGCACCAGGCAGACGCTCAGATTTCACTTGGGGTGGTATGATGCATGAGACAGATGATCATCCTTGAACAGTAGCAATCACATATGCTGAAAATGAGGTAAAAACTACTGCCAGAGGGCATTAAAGAGCTGAAAATGTTCTCAAGCTCTGGTTGAAAAACAGATTAGATGAGTGCATGGAGAATGGGTCCATTTGTGCCTATCAAAGTCAGTGAACCAGCTGCAGTCTCCAGCTCAGGAGTGCCCAGCTCACTGACTGCCAAAAGTCCTATGAAGCAAAGAGCTGTCAGCATCTAGAGGGAACCAGTGGCCTTACCAGCCCTGTCCCCAAGGCCTCCCCTGACCCTGCACACAGCCCAGGACACCATTGCTGCCCCCAAGGGCTCTCAGACCCTGCCCCGCAGCAGTGCTGGTGTCCAGCTCCCACAGCCCTGTTTTGACCAGCCATGTGCCCTCCAACCCAATACCTGGCCTTGACCTATCCTTCTTCTCAGGGAGGTGTTGATGTTGAGGGCTGATGCTACCTTGACTACCCCCAGCTGCCCTGCTCCCTGTCGGGGGCAGTGGGATGGGCCGTGGTAGTCGAGCCCTGCTCTGTTCCCTCAGGTGCCCTGACAAGAACTTCTGTAGATTGCCTGTTGTCATACACTTCCCTAACCTTGCCCTGACTGCTGTCTAAGTTACACTGGTCCCAGTATCACCAAAAATGGTGAAAAAATAAGCATAAATATACCAGGCTGATGCGGAGAAAGCAATGTTTTTGTATCTGAATGGCACATACCTGAAAAGATGACTGAGCACCAAGTGGATCAAAATTGGTCAGACAATGGCACTTGTCTGACAACAAGTACACTTTCTCAGGTAAGTACAGTATGTCCACACTCAAAATCCTCTCTACAGAGGCTTGAAAACACATCAGAAATAGTTTGAAGATACCCAGATTGATGTCCAGTGTTTGAAAAACAAATTTTCCAACTATTACCTTGGTATTAACGGCCATAAAGACCAGCAAGTTGAGAAACTCGGTAACATGAAGGAAGAATGAGTGGTTATGCTCTGAAAGACATCTTGCTTTTTTTAAAAAAAAGTGACTGAAGTTCATACTTTGATCTTATTAGTTGGTCACAAAGCTTTAATTGCTCCCAGATGCGTTAGTGTGACAAGGCAGGAAGCGGGAGAGGGTGACTCTTGTGACTTCACAGTAACAAATACTTTGTTCAAGCATGACAAAATAAGGTAATACTTTCCATGAGTGATGGGTCAGTGGATTTACAGTCAGATTGACTGCCTCATCATTTCAACAAAGAACTATCAAGGTGTGAGAGAAAGTCTCTTATTTAAAGAGGCTGACACAGAACCAGTCATAATTTAACATCTGACAGCACTGAAATAAAACTTTCAAGTAATAAAGGCCCTGTAAATATACTTAGAGTTCATTTTAACATAGACAAACTGGAGTTACACACAAACAAATAGATCAACAGAAAGTGTCAGTCAGCTTCTGTTCAGATGGCACACATCACAAAGGGTATACTGGTTCTTACTTCTCTGAAGATGCTGCAGACAAACTGCTGGAGACCCATGTTCCACAAAATAAACCTGGAATAAACCTGGATTATGTGGGTGACATAGGACACTAAGGCCATAGAAATAGACAAAAGTGTAGAAGAAAAATATTGCAGCACAAAATAAAAGTCATTGCAATAATTATAGCCTTCATAGAAACTTGGCTCAGACCACCATGCTTGAACACACCAGATTCTTCTTCAGCACACACTTGTAGGAAAGCTACCAGATTATCGAGTGCCTTTCGAAAGTTCACTTCAGTTGGAAAAAAATTTTTGCTTGCTCAATACTGGGTGACAGATTGCCAAGTTTGCAGAACATAATATGAGGCGGAGAGGAGATAGAGAAAGATCTAGGCAAGGAACTTAATGAATCATGGAAGTAATCATCCAACAACTAAAAAAAAATAAAAATGTGGGTGTGGTGGAAAAACTGAAAAGTAATAAAACCCCTCTTAGAATACTATTAACTTGTCAAAATGCTTTGCAAGTCCAGAAAATGACCTGAGACTAGAGTATAGTCTCTGATGATTTCTAATAATAACTAGCATTTCTCTGAGCACTGGGACTAATGAAACCTGGATTCTGATATCTTTCTCTTTCCTGTGATCTTGGACATTGGAAAAGCTTAGTAGCTGAAGGATGTTTCCTGTACCTAGCAGCCTAACAGTGTCTTAAGAACTTTGACACCTCTACCATCTCCAAATTTTGCCCAACATAGAAGACTTTCTAGCTAAATAACAAGTTTGTATTATGTTTAAAAGATGAATAACAGCGCACAAATTTCAATTGCCTGTCCTGTCTTTGTAAATTAACACTGGAGGATAAGTCTAGTCAAAGTCCTTCTGTATTTTGCTAAGGCATCAGGCTACTGTAGAAATCCTTGTGTGTTCATGCAGCTAAGACTGATGAGAATATTACATGCCAAATATAAAATCTTAACAGAAGTGTGATGATTTTAGTGCTCATATGGCAAAGTAAACTAATTACTGTGACTTACCCAGGATTTTAGACAAAAACATTACAAAACCTTTTTTAGCTCATCTGTAGTAACTCATGTAGTAAATTTTAAATGGAAACATAGAAAGTAGCGGGACAATGTATCCATGACTAGGTAGAACATTATTTCTTTCATCAGCTTGATTTGATTTGATTCGATCATCTGAAAAAAAAAAATACAGGAATCTAGAAAGAGTGCTACTTGAAGGAAAATAAAGAAGAAAAGATTGTGGTAGAGCAGTAGTCTAACTCTTTCTGTATCTCCTTCTAAACATGAGCATTAAGTAACAAAGTCATTGGGAAGCTTTCTGCCTTTGGACTGAGATGGCTGAGATTGTGTGCGTTAAATACACCTCCTGTAGTTCAACAGAAAGATTTTACAGCATTAATATAATGATATTTCATATCCCCAAGATGATCAGATAAATACAATTCAAATCTGTTATGCACTTAAACTGATAAATGGGTGAGAACTGTTGAATGTGTCTCTCAGAGTTAGTATAGAGTGCCAGTAGCAGGAAGGACCACAGTAATGTAATGAGCCAGACAGTGGCTTCACATGACTTTACAAAGGCCACAGGATGGGAAGAAAACTGCTTGTGACCTTTGGATGTAAGACTGCCTTAAAAAGTAAAGAACTCAGATCTTCAACAAAATCTTTGATGATGAGTTTCTGATGTCCAGCTCTGGTGTCCTCAACAGAGAAAGGACATAGAACTGTTGGAACGGGTCCAGTGGAGGGCCACCAAGAGGATTAGAGGGATGGAGAACCTCTCCTATGAGGACAGGCTAAGGGAGCTGTGGCTGTTCAGCCTGGAGAAGAGAAGGCTCTGGGGGGACCTTATAGCAGCCTTCCAGTATCTGAAGGGAGCCTACAGGAGAGCAGGAGAGGGACTCTTTGTCAGGAAGTGTAAGTGATAGGACAAGGGGTAATGGTTTTAAACTGGAAGAGGGGAGATTTAGATTGGATATTAGGAAGAAATTCTTTCCTGTGAGGGTGGTGTGGCACTGGAACAGGTTGCCCAGAGACATTGTGGCTGCCCCATCCCTGGAAGTGTTCAAGGGCAGGCTGGATGGGGCTTTGAGCAACCTGGTCTGGTGGGAGGTGTCCCTGCCCATGCAGGGATGCTGGACCTCGATGATCTTCAAGGTCCCTTCCAACTCTAACCATTCTATGATTCTATGAATAGTGATTAAGATTTTAATGAACAAAGTTTTGTTATTTCGGGGTGTCTTGCATGACAAAACCTCTAATGAATAAAAGGAAGCTGTTTTCTCTATTTCAAAAGAGAAGGGAATTAGGTTTGAGAAATTCACTACCAACTACAAACTCCTCTTATGGTTTAAGAAGGGAACTTTCCTTTCTCAATTTGCTATCAAATACTGCCATCATTATATACATAGAATAAAAGTTTAATGTGTGTGGCCCAAAAGAATTCAAATAAGATTGCAAGTGTTAAGCTGTTGGTTTTAATAAAGGATGTTTAGAATTGCCTATTTGTGACCTTGTGTTGATTTATAGCATTTTAAGAAAATAAAGCTATTCCTGAAGAAAAGTCAAAAAGCTTGAAATAAACCAAAAAAGCTTAAGAATCCATAAATTATTCTGCATTCAGAATCAAGAGAAGTAAGTGGAAGCTTTGTTGCTAGGAGACTGTGGCTAGAAGGTATCAGGAGACATTGCTTTATTTTAAAGATTAGAATCTGTAATCAAAATACTTAGCATGTAATAAAACAGCTACATGTACCAGTTCAGTGCAGTCCAGGTGAAGTATGAGACAAGTACTAGAAAGCTTATGAAAACTGCAAATCTTCAAACATTTCAGTTATCGTGACATACTGGCCTGATAAAAGTAGCGCATTATTTGCTTGCTTACAATTAGGACAGAAATTCAGTTGGGAAAGAAATTAAGGAATAAATATTAATGAATATGTCAAGAAGAGACTATGATTTAATTTATTTCTGGTATTTACATGGTGACAATTTGTAGGTCTCTAAAAGTTTTTAAATGAATAGCTGTAAAACATGCTGCAGCTATGAAGAAAGCAAGTTTGTTGTAGAGAAGAGAGGAAATCATTTTTAAAGATAGCTCAAATCTGTCAAGTACTTTCAGATAAAGTAAAGAAGTTTGGAAAATGTGAAGCTTTTCATACCTACAATTGAAAATTAATAGATTTGTAACATTTATACAGAGTTTTTTGTTCTGTAGTAATTTAAATCAAAAAGTAAAAGATAATTTAAAACATAAAAATTAATTGAGAAATAAATATTTAATTTTGTCTCAAAAATATTTTTTTTTCAGCTCAGTGCTTTGGAGAGGTAAAAAAAAAAGATGTTATTTTAGTTTAAATGTCTCAGATATTTCAGTGTGACTCAGTCAATGGAGAGGTGGAGTTTACATGGGATACGTGGATGTGAAAAACCTTATTTTCTTTGTTTTGGTAGCTGTGAAACATCATTACTGGTGTCCATATCATTGCATGGCAGGAATCTTCAGACATCCAGACCTAGTAAATATGTGTGGGAACCCTGGATGCAGGCTATATTAAATTAATTATGTCTAAAGTTGGAATATTTTGACTTACTGAAATATGATCAAAATAATTAAACATAATGGTGTTTTGTGTTTTTTTTTTTTTTGCTTTCTTGGTTGTGTTTTTGTGTGTGTGTGTGTGTGTAGGGTGTTGTTGTTGTTGTTGTTTTTTTTCTTTTCTTTCTTTTTTTTTTTTTTAAGTATAATTCCTGAAATGTTAGAAAAAAATATTTCACCTAATTGTAATTAGCTGGTATATTTTTACTCTTACTTCATTCTCAGTTTCCATCTGATATTTTAGGACTTTCACTGGGTGATATTACAGAGACGTTTATTATAAAGAAGATACGCTCAGAAAACTTGTTCATATATGAAAACATTCCTCAAAGAGTGAAATAAAAACTGTCAGCGTGGCATATGACTTCCCTCATGTAGTCATCCTAAAGCATCAGAGCAGTTACTCATATTTTCTGGTGGGAGGACCCTTCTGCAATTTTTCTTTAGCATCAAGCCAGGCTGTTCAACACATAAGTTAGTCAGCTACAGATAGGCCCCCTCATCTAAGAGTCACTTTGAGATTTTAACTTTGCAGTGTTAAGCCCTTGTTCACAGCAAGCCAGATGATTTTGCAGCACCACATGGTAGCCTGGTAGCTCATTTTCAGTTGTGCTGTTGTACAGGGTGAAATCTTAGCTTTTACCCATTCTTTGTATGTTACTTACACACTCACCTACCTTTTGGAAAACCCATACAGGATCTCATTAGGTTAAATTACTGTGAACAATTAAGCCTAGCAGGATTTACATCTAGCTCTCTTTAATCCTTTTCTATCCACTAACATTATTTTTCAAAAGCCAATGACTAAGCAATATCAGAATTTACAAAACTAAAACTAACAAGAAATTAAATTCTTTGCATCACTGAAATCCAAGGAGATCTTCATGCCCAAATTCACTTCTCTGGCTACCGGAGAGCTAAACCATTCTATGATTCTTTGATGTCCTCACCCTTCTGCTGTCTGAAAGTATTAATCAAGAGGAAACACATTCTTAGCAAAGTATGCAAAGACCAAAATCATTCAGGCTCTTTATCTTTCTTAGCATCAATTTGCCCATGCTTGCTTCACAGTAGCAACAGGATCTTAAAGAAAAGTGCAGTAACTGCTTTCTAGAGGAGGATGAAATAATTAAAAATTATTAGGTTTTGTTTCAAAATGGGTTTGGGGCAAAATGGCATCAATCTTCATATATTCAAGCATATTTTGACATTGAGATACTCTGACAACTTATATGTGACATTAAAGCAGCTAAGCTACTATAAGCAAAAAAAAAAACAAAAACCCCAGTTGGATTCAGGAAAATAATTTATTAAAATTCACTTAGTGTTTTATTTCTTAAAAATGTGAATGAGTATGTTCATACCAATGTAGTAGTTGAACTACTACAAGTTCAAGTTAAAACCTCATTTGTATATAAGATGAAAGAAGACCTTATCTTGGGAACATATGGTCTCTACAGACTTAAAAAGCAAACAATTGTAAAAAGAAGTGATAATTATCCTCCATTCATATGCAAAAGCTAAGGCAAAAATACACAAGTAGCAGGACTCATCTGAACGGTCGTGGCTATCCATAGTGTATATATCTACATGTAAGCTAATAACTTTAGGGTCTATTTTAAACCAGGACTGAAAAACAGGCACTTTCAAGATGTAATTATCTTCAACATCAACTATATATCTAAACAACAGACAAATCACACCCTAAAGATGTATTTTTCTCTGCACTCACTATAAAGGCAGCTTAATGTCTTATTTCTGTTAACATCTATGCCTTTGCACAGCTAGGTTTGGTCTGATGAATTGCATCTGGATGCACTCAGCAAATGTATCAAACAAGTCACACAGCAAAGCTGTGACAGACTTGGAGACTGATTCAACGCAACTGGAAATCCCTATCAAACCCATCTTTTTCTTTACAGATTATTTTTGATCATCTGAAAGGCGAATTTGGGCGCAGTGTGCAAATTCCTGTGAGTTTTCCTTTTCACAAATGTATTTAAAGATTCTTAAATTTTTTTGCTAATTTATTAGTAACTTATGGATACCATCATTTAATTCCCATCTTCATCAATAGGCAGTGACCAAAGAAAAGATCTTTGTTCCTGATAAAAGCAAAAAACCTTAATGTTTTCCTAGAACTAAAAGTTTAATTCATGATGTTTGAATGTTCATCATGCTCTCTGCTCAATGCTGTTAGACAATCAAAATGAAGGTATGTATACCACATATATGTGTTGTAATATAAGTATTTCAGAAATTACGGCTAGTCATACAGCCGTAAGAGCTTTTTGCTTGATATAACATGCCAAATTCAATCTTACATATGCAAGCTAAACTTCCTTTGCATTTTCATTTTGCATTGAATTTGGTGAGGGTAACATTTTGGTAATAAATGAGACCCATTGAAAAAAAAAAACAAAAAATAAGAGGGCTTAACTCCAGCTGTGGATTGTATCATAAAAAAAAATGCAAAAATATACCAATATTATTATTGTAACTGTTTGGTATTGGTAGTCAGTAGTTACCAGAGTGCAGTGTCTGCATTGCTACATTGTAAAATGCACTATTAATGGTCCTAGGACAAGGATGTGCACATTACTGCACTGAGCTAATAAAACATTAGTTGGATTGAGAGCAGCTTGCAGGTTGCTGAAAAAAGGCAAAAGGTTGTAACAGGCTCTCAAAACACAAAATTGTAATGCCTTGAAAGTACAAGCACAGAATGATACTAAAGGTCGCAGAGATCTAAACACAAATCACAATCGATTACTCATTGATCATTAAAGGAATGCAATATGAAAACTGGGTAAAATTGGATTTAGGGGTAATCAATGGAAAAAGAACAAGTTAAGGTGATTTTTTCAAAATTATAATAATTAGCCAAAGTATACTCAAGAGCTAAGATGTAGAAAACATCAATATCACACTCCTTCAAAGACTGAGATAAGAACATGGGTCACAGAGATTTGCCCAGATACCAGTTCTTGAAGAAAACCTTTTATCAATTTCATGGTGTAGCAAGGAAATGAAAGGGTGAGCATAGGATCAGAGTTACGGGAGGCAGAAGGAAGTTTGCATGTATCAGTTTTAGCTAAATTATTATTGAGAAAGATAAGTGATAATCAGATATTTTGGACAGCAAGTTTTATTGTCTTTACAACTGGACAAATAATTATTTGATAAGGTTGTTTGCATATGAATTAACATCTCTCTTTGCCCCAGTACTAATCAAGTACTTTACTGGAAACAAACATAAAATTAATAAAATTTGCAGATGAGAGAAATTGGTTGAGAGAAAAGGAAAAATAATGTGTAAAAATTGGTTCCTGGGAGCCCCTTGATGTGCTTTTCTCATTTAAAGCCAAATGTAAATCCACACATATATATGCTCATATTCTATATATGATGGTCCTGTGTTCTCAGGCAAGCACTTTCCTCAGTTGAGGTTGAAGCAATAGTTGGCATAGAAGGAGGAGATTAGATAAAGTTACTAGACCAATTACTGGGTCAAGTAAATCGGTTAAGTCAGTGCTTCAACAGCCCCATTGAAGGATTACAGAGCAGACATGGGAAAAAAAAAAAAGTTTTGGAAGTCTTTGAAGGCCTAGACATCTCTCTCCATTTAACTTATCAAAGAAGAGATTTAGTGATCATGCAATGATGACAGTAGTACTGAGAAAAGAATTCTGATAGCAGAGAGCTATCTGATATAGCAAAGTTATACTGACATCCCAAGGCTGCCAGACAATGTTTGGTAAGTTCAGTCCAGAAAACAGCCATATCTATGAAACAATTGATGTGATTAACTGCTAGAACTACTACAAGGGGTCCAGACAGAGTATCTGCCACTAAAGTTTAAACTGAAGTTGTTTGTCTGTTTAGAAGATCTGTAGCTCATCCAGAAATCAGGAATTACTGGGTGAAATGTTATAGTCTCTTCAGTGTAGGAGGTCTGAAAAGATAATCAGAATACCCCACTTTGTCCTGATACTCTGTAATTTGTCAGATTTTTCATTATCTGGGATGAGTGTGTTAATAGACGTGATTTCTGTATGCCTTGATTCTGAAGTCTTTGGTTCCTATTGTAAATTTTTATGAGATTTTAGCAAGACTGCAAATTCCTTTGGACATATATTTTGAAGGAAAAGTTTTGCATGTGCTTTGACCTATAAACAGAGAAAAAAAATGCAAGGTGCTGCATGCCAAGGGACACATAAAAAAAAGAGATTTTAGCAGGAGTCAGATGAAAGACTCTGAATTTCATAGAGGACTGGAAAGCCACGAGTTCACACTTGAAACAGGCTTCTTTCAAATGCCAGTAATAGTTAACCATTAACTGCCGATGTCTGTTTGCCTCTGTGTTTACTTGTTTGCCAGGAATTGTGCTCAGATTCCTTTATTCAGTGGTGTAACTATGCAAACCACCAATCATTCATGTATATGCATAGTATCTGCAAACACAAATTTTGCTACTGAACTGTTGAAGAAAATCTGAATGCTTGAAGTTACACATGAAATATTTGCTAGACTAAGGTTAAAAAATAAACTGTAGAAACAGTAGATGGGCAGCAGGAAGGAAGAGCATGGAGACATACATGGGAAAGAGAAATGAGTTAAAGTCAACGTAAAGAGTCGTGGTTCCCACATGAATACATGAAATTACTTCTCTTACAAATTTCTAGTTACTTAAGTGAAAGCATATAAAAAGCATACCTCTACTTAGGATGACATTGTATCATATCATATTGATATGTTTCTATTAAAGTATGTGAAAAGTAGGCATGGTTTCATAAGATTTTTTTTGCAGAAGCTCAGAATCTTAGATACTGAAGCTTACAGTTAATTCCCTTCATGCTCAGACTCACTGTGTTTTGATACATCTGGCTGTGGGACTTAGAATAAAGCAGGTGCAAGACCCATAAAGGAGCACCCAAACCACTTGTATAGAATGTAAAGAAATTCAATAAAATAAAGTCTGAAAAAGGGAATCATTCTAGTAAAATATAAAGATTTAGCCAGCTTTCACTGCACAGAATTTACAGGAACAAAACCCAGAAATAATAAACTGGATGTCTGTTGCCCTTCATATGCATATTTATCAGTTTCAATTAAGTTGGCAATTTGCCACATTTAAACTTAGCTCTGTCATTCAGACTCTCCTGTGCAGATGAATAAGTTGTGCTTGTACAGCTGAATCCATTTAAGCATTTTTAGTAAGATTTTTCCCTTCTCCTGTCTTCTGGGGAGAGTTTGTGTAAAAGATGCTGATCCACACTCCACACTTCACATATGGTGCTAAAATCCATTAGCTGAAGGAACAGTGAAGAAATGGTTTTGATCAGAGAGAACAGTTGAAGGTCAGGTTTAAATAATTGTATAACATTAGCCAGGCTTGATTTGCCATGGTTTTAGCTTGAATCTCTGAATAACTATGCAAATATTGATGTTTTGTAAACACAGAATACTGAATACACTACTTGAAATTAAAAACAAATACAAAATAGTAACACATCAGCTATAGACAATTTTTTAAATATATTTATTAGAAAACTGCAGGATAAAAAGTATAGCTACATTTTGTAATGAAACAATAATCCTTCAATATACAGCATGGGTTCTTGTTGCAATGTGGTTTTGCAGTTTTATTGGGTTTGCATGGCAAGGTTTTGGTAGAATGAGGGCTACAGGGGTCGTTTCTGTGAGAAGGTGCTAGGAGCTTCCCCCATGTCCAATAAAGCTGATGCCAGCCAGCTCCGAGATGGACCCACTGCTGACCAAGCCCATCAACCATGGTGGTAACACTTCTGGTATAACATAGTTGAAAAGGGGAAAAGTTGCTGCACAACAGCAACTGCAGCTGAAGAGAGGAGTGAGAATATGTGAGAGACACAACTCCGAAGACACCAAGATCAGCGAAGAAGGAGGGGGAGGAAGTGATCCAAGGAACTAGAGCAGAGATTCCACTGCAGCTCACAGTGAAGACGATGGTGAGGCAGGCTGTTCCCCTGCAGCCCATGGAGGTCCACAGTGGAGTAGATTTTCACCTGCAGCCTGTGGAAAACCCCATGATGGAGCAGGTAGATGTTGAGAAGACTGTGACCCCATGGGAAACCTGCAGTGGAACAGGCTCCTGGCAGGACCTGTGGACCCAGGGAGAAAGAAGCCCATGCTGGAGCAGGTTTGCTAGCAGGACTTGTGACCCTATGGGGGAACAATACTGGAGCAGTCTGTCCTTAAAGGACCATGCCCTGTGGAAAGGTCCCATGTTGGAGCGGTTCATGACGAACTGCTGCCTGTGGGAAGTACTCATATTGGAGAAGTTTGTGGGGTCCTGTCTCCCATGGGAGGAACCTCATGCTGGAGCAGGAGAAGAGCGTGAGGAGTTCTCGCCCCGAGGAGAAAGGCAGGCAGAGACAATGTGTGGTGAACTGATTGCAACTCCATTCCCCATCCCTGCACCACTTTGAGGAGGAGGAGATAATCAGGAGTGAAGTTAGACTGGGAAGAAGGGAGAGGTGATGGGAAGGTGTTTTTAAGATTTGGTTTTATTTCTCATCAACCTTCTCTGATTTGATTGGTAACAGACTGATTTTCCAGATTTAGTCTATTTTGCCTATGCCCCTGGTGTTTAGCCAGGATCAACACACCATAGCAGGTAAGACCTTTTTTCTGTGCTCCTAGATGTTAGTGGACAGACTTCTAGTTTCATTAACAAAACTAGATCAAAGCCTCTAAGGGAATGAGGAGAAGCTGACTCAGAACCTCTCTTCATTACTTTTTACACTGCTTCTTAAATCTGACTGAGATTTATGTTATTAAATGGGTACTGGTAGAGGGTTGTGAAGGAATCCCTGGTGTCCCCTCACAGAGTACTATCATAGTGGTTTTTTTTTTCCTAATCTGCTGATAAGTGTTTCTTAAGTATCAGCATACTGGGGAAGGACTATAGGCATAGTTCACTGTGAATAGTGAGAAACATTATAAATCCTTAAGATATTATTCAGCTCTTCTTCAGGAATTAAAACCTTTTCTAATATCTCCAGTGAAGAAATGTAATTTTTCTCTTGCCCATTTTTCCGCACCATCCTGGTCATGGGCAGGGTGCTGGTTTCTGTAATTAATTTCATTATTTTTATGATGGTTTTCATATTTTTAGTGTCATGTTGATGGACTGGGTTTCTTTCCCTAGTTTTCTCTGTAATTTTTTCCATAGCTCTCATTCATCTTCTACTCCTGAATGGCATTCATGTTAACACTTGACATAAAAGTTATGTTGATATTATTCTTAAATTTATCCTGCATATGTTGATCCCCATTTTTTTCTTATTGTTGATTCAGGACATTGGTTTTCTTACTTAGAAATTACAGTATAATGAGCTTCCCAAGAAGTTTTGATGAAATTCTGCTATCAAAGCTTTGAATGTTATTAGCTCTTTGTAACCACTGGTGAAAATATTAATGACTATTTCATAAAGATAACAGTGTTGAAAAATCTTACTTGGGACAATGTTAATCATGCTATTTTTTCAAATCTTTTCAAGATTATAAAGGCTATTAGCAACATTTGGTCATCATTGTTGGGTGTTTACCACAGTATCATTTTCATTGCAAGACTCCACTCCTGATAGGAAAACTGACTTATTTCCTCTAATATTTCTCTTTCTGAAGTTATGCTCCTTTGGGGACATTAATAACCATATTTTTGTCTTCCTTTCATTGATGAAGCCATCAACCTGTTTTGTTTTGATTTGTTTGTTGTTTGGTGGGTCTTTTGTTTACCATCAATACACAGAGCTGAGCCAGGTAATGTTATCAGCAAAATCAGCATTGTAATTTGTTCATAAATCCATAAGATAGCTTCTTTATGATCTAATACTCAAACTACATGAGCAATACTGAGTCACAGAAAACCCTTAAAGTGCATTGGCTGCCACCACAAACCACAAAAGGATATTTTCCACCATCTCTAACCAGTGCTTCTCTATTTGTTACAGGAGAATCTCTTTCCATAATTTTAACCATGCCATAATTTTCCAAAGATCATCTTGTTTATTCCATAAAATTGTTCAAGAAATACAGGTATTTTATCAAAAAAAGTGTCTGTTGACCTATATCACTTTAAATCCACAATGTTGGAGAAGAAATTGCTCTACATATATGAACTTGATGTTTTAAAAACCTCCCTGCTCTGTTGTTAGCTGAAGATTTGTTTATTTCTTTATGTTCTATAGTACTGCACAATTTTGAAACACACTGAGATTTGATACAGTAGGTAAAGACACCTATCTTTCAAAATGTACTATGAAGTCTTTTTCCCTTTTCCCCCCTTAATTCTACATTCTGTTTAAAAGCATACAGGGAGTCTGGAGGGTTGTCTTTGTCACTTGCCTTAAGCTTTTCTGTGGTTAAATGTGTGAAACCTCTGGCATGAATAATTTGAAGTAATCAACGGAGAAGAGGATACTGATAATATCGCTACACATTCTGGCTTCATTTTCTGTTTTTTGATTTAAGGAAACTATAATTCAGCTTTTCAGAAAAATGCATGAATTATATGAATGTAATACCTGTTATCTCAGCTGGTATGGTTGCACCGCCATAGCATAAAAAAAGGATATGTTATTCTGGAACCTGCAGAATATATCAAGTTTCATTATATATCGGACATCAGTCTTGGTGAAGAGAGAAAAAGGTAAGAGAGAAGAAAAGAGGGTAGCAGGCTGTCGATGCTGACATTGCTTGGATTTCTCTGTACGGCCCATCAGCGAATCAGGAAACACTGTGAAAATGGACCATGGGCATCATGAAAAGAGCATGTGCAGGGGAGAGCTCTGCATTCTGAGCTGTTTTCTTACTCTGCTCTTAAAGGCAGTATTGTTTCTTGCTAGGATTTTCATCAGAGTAGTCAGTTAAGACCAAAGAAAAGCCAATAAACACTTTTCAGGTTCTTAAAGAGAAAGTGAAGATACACATATGCTAAGCCATGTTACAAGGTCTGGCAGGAGTCATAGGAAAGGGGAGACAATGAGGAGGTTTTTGTGTGTGTTATATTACATATTTGAAACAAATAGTCAAGGGTTATAGTAATTAAAATAATCTGCTGAGATGCTCTTCTAATTTAATCGATTAACATAATACAGTTTGTTCATATTCAATATTGATGCGGAGAAGAGCCGTATCTTGACGGGAAGATGGCCTAAACATATCTTAGTTTCTTGGTTCCGTGGCTGTGCAGATATATACAGACGTACACACCTCAGTTCCCCAGGGTATTAGAACACAATAATTTTAACCTTTTCTGAAAAGCACAAAAATGAAGAACAGAATAAATTAGAATTAATGTGTCTAATCAGCTGAACCTCCTTTAATAACAGAGAACCAGGTCTTCCTGACAAGCTATGTAACTCAGCTTTCTCACTTATGACCTTCCAAATGACTCCCTCATCGCACTGGAGGAGAGTGAGCGAGTGGCTGTGTGGGGCTTAGCTGGCAGATGGGGTTAACCCAGAACAGTTCTTTTTAACCTGTGTGGGGAAACCCCACTGGATTTCAGGTTGCAAGAACTAAGTAGTATTTGAGCAGTCAATAGCCCTATGATTATATTAATGGACTGCAAGAACCAAGTGCAAACAGAAAAGTAGTGAGAAGATGGATTGCCTACAGAAATGCTACATACAACACCTTATTGGCTGGTTTTCTTCTTTCTCCCACATACATCCTATTTTAAAACTGAGCTGATTTTGTTGTCAAAGGCACTCTGAGGATTTCATCTGATCAAATGCAGTCATTTGCAGTGTAAATGTTAGCTTTCATTTCAAATCACTATTACAAGCCATCCACTATAGTCAGTGTATGTACATAACAGCAACCACACTTAGGCTGACCAGGGGTCCATCTGCCTTAGGGATGACTAAGAACATATATGGCACTTTTCCTGATTACTTTCCTCATCTCCAGTTATTTAAACTCAAAGGATTTTTCTGCAGTGCATGTAATTTTGAGATTTTAGTAATTTACAAATTATTTATTTTACATGCATTTGTCTGACCTTCTTTTGCACCCATACACATTTTAAGCAGCCACATAGTCCTTTGACATGGAGTTCTGCAGATCTTGTGAAGGACCAAGGACTACTTTTTTTTGTTTTCAATGTGGTTGATTTGATGAAGCTACAAACATAGGTTTAATCTCTTTCTTTTTTTTTTTTTTTTAGAAACACTGAACAACCGATCTCTTTTTCTTTTCGCCTTTTTGCAGGCCACTAATCAGTTTGCAACCATTCAACATGTCACATCTTTTCTCCTGCTGCTCCTTCCAGACTGAAAAGTAGTAACCTGAGAAATTAATCTCACCTTCAAATATACATCTAAAGTAGATCAGACAAATCACACTTCAAAAGTGCCAGTTCCTATTTGCTGATTGCTGAGGGAGCCTGGGATGACTAAACCAAAAACCTGACATTTGTGCTGTATACTTCTAAATTTAGATGAAATCAGTTTCATCCTCTATTTCTTTGAAATACCTCACTTTAAATAAGAAATAAATACATTGAAATTAGTGAAGTGATTCGAGTGTGCAAGAAAATTAATAAAGTTGAGGTGGTCAGGAAAAAGTGACTATGAAACAATAAAACTGGGTCTTCGTGTGCAGAGATATGGAAATTAAAAATCAAGTTTTAGCCACTATGTCAGCTATGGATATGTCTTCTTTTATAATGTCTCTTTTTTTTCCCTGCAGTTAATAATAAGGTTTTCAGCTAAGAATTCAAAATAAATACCAACATTAGAATATGAATAAACTTTATATGTAGTGTTCATAACTCCTAGATTTTTAAGTAAAAAGTAAATACTTCAGTACTCAATTACTCCTATTATTTATTTTGTCAGGAGATAAAATTAAGCAAACTGAATTTTCTTCTATTTGTTTCTTTAAGAGAATCACTTTCTTAGTAGCTTAAAGCTTTCTTCATCTTCTTTAGCTGTTAAAATTGCTGCACCTGATGCACACAACTACCTGAAATCCCAGATGTCATGTCGGGAAATGTGTTCTCTTAGCGCTGGTGTCTGGCCACTTGGCAGAGCCCTACATTATCAGCAGCCGGTCATGCTACTAACTCTCAGATTGCCTCTGGGTCAGTCATGTGCTCCTGGCTTTTATTAAATCTGTGAGGGGCTTTCAGTTCTCCTGGTGCTATGTTCCATTTAGACTCGTAGATGTTTAGAACAGAAGGGACCATTGTGATCATCTTTTCAGACCCCCTGCATAAAACAAGCCACAGGATACTCCTGATTTAATTCCTGTTTGAAGTAGAGCATATCTTTTATGGGAAAAAAAACATTCAGTTCTGTTTAATATTTCCAGAAGAATATGCCATGACCTCAAGCAGGTTATCTGAAGCATTATTTATCCCCAGTGTTAAAAGTGTAGACCTTATTTCCGGCATGAATTGGCATGGTTTCAACATTCAGCCTCGGGCTTTTGTTGTTCTCTGCTAGATTGAAGAAGACATCCATACTTTGTCTTCCCTGTTATCAGGTCATGCTTTAACTCTTCCTTTGTTAAACTATGGAGGTAGCTCTACCAGTGTTTAGCTATGAGGTTGTTTTGTATTAGCTTGACATAATTATTTAAAGATGTTACAGATAGGTGTCACCAAAAGCCTCAATGAAAAACGGTGAAAATGATGTTAAAATGATTGTTAATGGAAGAGTTCCAGCTCTTGTATTTAAGCAAAGTGGCTGCTTATCATGTGCAAAATACAAAAAAAGCTTTGTTAAAATACAAACACCCAACAGCTTGAGCCAGAACTTCAAGGAAGTTATTGAGGAGATGGAGCCAGGCTCTACACAGCAGTACACAGTTCCAAGACAAGGGACAAGCTAAGTAAGTTCAAACCAGACAAGTTCACACTGTGTGTAAGGAGAAGTTTTTTCCTATGAGGACAGTCAGGCAGTGGCACAGGCTGCCCAGAGAGGTTGTGAAGGCTCTGTACTTGGGATTTTCCAAGTCCCAACTGAATCAACTTAAACAACCTGGTCTGACCCGACAGCCGACCCTGCTGTGAGCAGGAGGTTGGACCAGGGATTCCCAAGGTCCCTTCCAGTCTGAATGACTTTATGATTCTACAATGTCATAAAATGCTTCAAGATACTAGCATAAAAAAAAAATCAGCTTTTTTTTTATGTTTTAATAACATAAAAATAGTATAAGTACTGCAATCTAATGGGTTTTAAAATTATGTTTGCATTAAATGTTTAATTGGTTTTGACATCATTGATAGTTTATGAATAAGTAACACGTATTTTCTTACTTAGACTTTTGATTTTAAACCAAAAAAGAATTCCATTTTTAATGTGTGTGGTAAGTTAACACAGGAATATATGTTGTCTGCTCATGCACAGTGTAATCTCTGTAATTTGTTCTTGATATAATCAACGTCATTAAGTGATAGAATGACAGGAAGAGAATGTTTCCTGAGAGAATTAGATGATGATTTGAAATAGAATAGAATAGAATAGAATAATATCAGTTAGAAGGGATCTACATCGTTTAGACCAACTGCCTGGCCAATTCAGGGCTGACCAAAATTTAAAGTGCATTATTATGAGCATTGTGCAAATACCACTGAGAGGCTTGGGACACCAACCCCCTCTCTAGGGAGCCCGTTGCAGTGTTTGAACACCTTCTTTGAAAAGAAATGCTTCCTAATGTCAAGTCCAAACCTACTCTGACACAGATTTGAACTTTTCCCATGCATCCTGTCACTGGATAGCAGGGAGATCAGCATCTTGCATTATATACAATTCTATAGAAATTAAACAGTCGATGAAGAGAAAAATACCAGAATGAAGTTTGATTATCAAAAAGATAATCTGCTGAAAATTTAAAAAGCTTAAACTTATTTGATAACAGTGCAATATTTAAAAATATCTGGAGTTCTGTAGCTTCAGATAATAAATTTTGAGGTATGAAAATGCCTGCTGAAGTGTGCATTCTAGCTTTCTACTACTTGTCTTGTTCTACCACTTGTCCTGGTTACAATAAAACAGGAATAGACTCACTATGCTTAATATAGTGGTAAAATGAAATATCTGCTTTTCTTTATATTTTTCTCTTTAGTTGGCCAAGGACATAGAAGCGCAAAAGAATCAGATCAGAGGCTTATAGTTAGTTAGTCATCTACAATATCAGGTAAATCCCTTTGAAAGTTCTTTGGAGGTCAAAATACTTTTCAGAACAGCCAGCTATAGCTGCATGTTTAACTATATTAAATTATGTCCAGGCAAACAAATAATCCAGATTGGTCTGGACAGTGACCCTCCCTTGCAATTTATGTCTCCCCTAAATTTGTTAATTTGTACATTTGATAAATAATTCATCTCTGTTTAATTCTTTAACTTTTATTTGAAAAAAAAATCATTGTTTGGACCGAGGATCTCTATGTGTCCTGCAGGAAAATCAGTTAGGTTTATATATATGCATTTGTATTCTATCAGCACTGCTACTTTTATCAGTCAAACTTGTAATCTCATTAAAAGGGTATTATGTTAGTTAAATAACATCTATTTTGTACAGACTGTTGACTGGCATTAATTACTCTCCTCAATCCTTTATTGCTTGTTTCTCATATCAGTTGTTGCATTATTTTTCCCAGGATCAATATAAGGCCGATGTCTAAGGGTCATTCCATTTAAGTATTGGCACAACATTATCTCTTTTCTCCTCCTGAGCTTCCTCCTTGCTGTAACAGCTATAGAAAACCAGCATAAATTTTCCATGGATCTCTATAGCAAGCTTTGAAATAATTTGAGTTTGCTTGTGAATGTCTAACTTCAGAAACTTCTATTTCATATCTTTCATAATTACTGATCTAATGTAAGATATGTCATAATGACAGAATCATATTGGTTTTGTTGATGTATTTGAAGACATGCAAAAATCACCTTCTAGGGTCTTCTTACAGCAGTCCTTCATGTATACCTTTTGTTTCCTTTGTATTTTTATATAGTGCTAGATTTCTAAACCAAACTATGCTGAAGCAAACATCAGTTGATTTCACTGACTCTTTTGGCTGAGTATGATCTTTAGGCTGTAAGTTATTTTCATGGGTCATCACTAGACGATGTTTGCAAAAAGTCTTCTTTATTCTAACAAATGTCCGTTTGACATTCATTCAAGTATCTTTTCAATTTTATTTTACGAGCAGGGGGTTACACTTTTAAATGCATTTAATGGTAATAATATCTGGCAATTATGCAAAGCTTTAATGTAAACATGGCTTTGTGGGAAAAAGTGAAAGGAAGGAAAGAGCAAAGGTAGTCTTGGTTCCCTGCTTTGGACTTAGATTGGAACTGATTCTTCAGATCCTCTGTGAGCAACTACTGAGCTCAGAGTGTTTGAACAATTAACTGCAGTAGCTGACCATACATCATGGTCCACATCAAAGCTGCAATGTATGCATGTTCCAGAGACCTGGAATGTATCATAATTCACATTTCCATGTCTTCTGTTACATTTTGCAGCCATAAATAGCTGATTTACTTCAGGAGGGGATCAAAAATGATACCAGGATAGGACAGTGAGGTAGGGAGAAAAGGCAGCTTAGTTTATTACTAAGTAAAAGTAAATTACTTAGTAAAAGTAATTTAATTCCTCTCAGAACAATATAGAAGTGCAATTCATTTTTTTTTTTCAAAGGAAAATTTAAACTTGTCCTTAGAGTGGAAAAAAGGACAGCTAAATAATCCTGTTTGCAAAGTGTGCAGACTGGGGTTTAATTGTACAGAATATTTTAATCATTTGAATTAAATTCTGAGAATTTCTGGTGTTTGGAGTTGCAATCTCAAAAAAATTATTATTAAAAACTTCAAAATTACAACAGTTGACTGTATCCTTAAGCTTCATTTGCATTTGCACTTGAACCTTATCTAGAATGACGTGTATATATAAGTGTTTATCTGACAGATCTCAGGGTCCTGAAAAATCAGCCTTTTCATGGATATCATACTCTTTTATCACATCTTATCCAAGTAGTTTTTAAATTTCCTAAAATGTTTTCTATTTTATAACTTTGGAGAGGTGACACGGATGTTGGAATGTATGAGGCATAAAGGTAATTGAAGGAATCTGTGCTCATAAAGTATAATAGTTTGGGGTTTTTTTTGACTTATAAAAACATATAGTCTGTGATAAGTATATGTTTTTAACCTTTAGAAGAGAGTTTAAGGACTTTTTTTCTGGCCTTGACTAATAGATCAAGTGAAAATGTACCATTTACCATAATGGTACCTGATTCAGATAATGCTTCTGAACTGAATGATTTTGTAATTGAGAGATTATTCCTTCCAAAGACATCCCAAAGACATTTTTACTGATATTTCTATATTTTTCTTTTTAGTTACACTGATAATAACATTGCTAACATACCAATACAAACTGCTTGTGACTTCCAACAAGTTTGCAAGCAGGGACATTTGCCAAATAGGGGAGTAAGGTTATAAAGAAAATTTTATCATCTCCTTATAAATCATTCTCAAAACTCTATGACTCTATGGACAGATGAAATTTCATACATATTTTTCAAGAATTGTATGAATGTTTTTCAATCCTTCCATTATTTTTTTTTCAAAAGCAATAATGACAAAACACATTCGTGTTACTGATTTCAAATTCTAAAAGACGGTTATTATTCAGACCACTTATTTTCAAATCTCCATGGTAGAGATTAATTTTGTATAACTTTGAGACCTTGTACTATAAATAGATACAAGGAAACAGAGTTGAATGGGGAAAGAGAGGGTTTAGATTCAATTGAAAGATACAGGTATTCTCACAGACAGTTGAATCACTGTTTGTCCAAATACTCACTTATAATTCAGGGTTTCTCAAAGCTCCAATTCTTGCAGTCAGGATGCAGCATTACATGCCAACAGTCTTTAGACAAACGAGAGGCACTTGCTTGTACCCTGCAATATATCAGTTATTCTCTTTATCTCTGAAGAGCAGGATATGCTGCTCCTAAAAAGCTCTATCTCTTTCTCCTCCAGCTTCCTGTCTTAAGCATCTCACACGCATCAGCAGTAGCAGGAGGAATCTAAACCCAAACAGGAGAAGTCAAATCTGCCCTTATAGCTGTAATGAGATGTCATTGGCAGCCTTGTTTCTATTCTCTGAAGTTGTGTTCTTCTGACTAGCTTGTTGACCTCGATCTGCTGGTCAGCCTGACTTGGTAGAAGAAATTATAAATTGTGAGAAGACTCTACCTCTTAACCTCTTTGCATAGGCTAAATGGACGGATATTCATGAGTGTGCTGATGCAAGGAATTCTCTAGAAGTCAAATAAATATGACTTATTTGATTTCTTTCTGAACCTTTTATAATTAAAAAAAAAAAAAGTAATATTTTTTGAAGCTTGGAAATCATGATATTTCATCAATATCGCAGACACTAGTAACACTAATATGACCACCTAAGTCATCTTGCTAGTCTCTTATAGTTACAGCTACATTTTAAACCTGTGTGGACGCTAAATGAAATAAGTTCCATGCATATACCACTGAACTTGATAAATTTTTAGATTGCTGTTTGATTTAGGTCAGGTTGAGGTGCAAGTGGAAAACTTAGAGCTTTTTCATTCCTTCTACCCTTTGCATTAAAGCTGTCCACATTTCAAGAGTGGACACTAATTCTAAATAACCTCAGTTTTTAGTTACTCACACTGATATACCTTGGTAACCAGTTTTATAAGGTATTTTAGAGTCTCAGCTTCTCACTCTTTTCTCCTAGAGTCAATAAAGACAAAATAGGCACCTCCAGAGACTGGAGGTTTCATCTTACAATAAGACCTACCACTTCCTAGAGATGCCTACATTTAAGACCTTGCATAAATAGCTCCTATGCAAATATATATATATGTATATATATTTAATTATGGTAGATGAAATTAAAAAATGCTGAATATCAAAAACATCTCAATGGCATCAGAATGTGTTCAATGGTTATGAAAATCATGCACTACTTTGGTATCTCCAAATCAGCACATTAACATTTAGCCAATCTCACTTTCAAAGCACTCTGGTGGCATTAGTCATAGTATTACCTTCATGTTTTACTTAAAAAAGAAGTCTGTGTTTTTCACTTTTACCTTTTACAGAAGCAATACCATACGTTATCAAGACTTTTGCAAATATATGACTATGGTATGAAAAACAGAGACTCAGCACCTGAGATCAATGTTATCCAGGATGTAGGACTGCACTGTATCTGTCTGTTCTGGCAACAAATCTTTCAATTGATTTTGTAATACCTCTGGAGGGGGGTGGGATAGAAAATCTTCTCTTTCAACTTCAGCTCAAAATTGCTGGGTCTGTGTCTCAAAGACCTTTTGCTGTCCTATAAATCAGTGGAATGAATGCTTCAATGACCAAGTGTAAATAAGCCTCACACTACTTATTTTCTGTGCAGCTGTCCAAAGTAATCCCCTAAAGGAACAACTTGGCCCATATTGTTTGTTTCATAGAGCTATTTGTTTATAATCTTAAAATGAAGGGGACTCACAAAACAGACATATAATATGCAACACCAAGAAATAGATCATTTTTCTACATAGATATGGATCACTGAACAAAAACTGATTGAAGTTTGAATACTTTATCATAGGAAAGCTTTAGAAATAATGTTGCAGGGTTTAGGAGCATTAACACAGTCATTAATATAAATCAGAGATCAGCTGTCCTAAAGACACACAGTTAATTAAGACATTATTCATTTCAGTTTCTCTATCAAATAGATATTACAAGAAAGTAAATTATCCCAGTGTCAATGGTTTTGCTTAAACTTATATAAAAGCCTATCCACACACGAAATAACCATACATTTAACTCCTTCAGAAAGAAAAGCAGGCCTCCTGAATATGAAAAAATTCTAGGTCATTGTCTAAAATAGCATAATTAAGGCAGAACAGACTGTGACTCACATAAAAGAGAGTCAAATTGTGGCTAATGAAGTTGGATGACATTTCTCACAAAAAAAGGCTGTGAAAGAAGTGACCTCCAAGGTGTCTTGAAGAGCAGTCTTCCTACCAATATTTCAGAAGCAATTATGAAACAGAATTTTCCAGTATATGAAATACATGACTACTGAAACATAGAAAAAGTTGCCATCAGGAGACATTGTTCCTTTGATTGTACATGCCTTTTATTTTCAAGCTCTGTATGGTAGTCTCAGGGCCTATTTTTACCTCTGTTAAAATTTTACTGCTATTCCCCTCAGAGTGGGTAAATATTTTTTTAATACTTATTGTGCAAACATATCCTGAAAAAATGAGATGATGTTCTAATGAAGATTCTGCAAACCAAACTCTTAGTTAATAACTTTGCTTAAAATTAGAATGCTGTAATTTTTTATTATTATTCTTCCTAGAGACTTATTAGTATCTAACCTTAATTGGTAATTTATTGTTCAATATTTATAGTTTTGATTACATAACATTGACTTATTCTTTGCTTTAGATTAAAGTGCTAAAGTTGAAGCATTCAGCCCTTTCATAGACTGCCAGTAAAAATGATTACAGAGGTACTAATTATCCTTGCTTATGTAAATATTTGTGACATTGAATTTCATTTAACAAGGACAAACGTCAGAGCTGAGCTTCTTGTACATTCATTGCTGAAATGTAAATGCTTTTAATCTTGAAAAGAAAGATATTATTAATTTTTCTCAAAATTTCCCAATTTAAGTTTTTAACATTTTACATATAAGAAAAATTATAATTCCCAGTCTCTCATATTAACAACCATTCTTTCTCTGCTGTCCAACAAAACATTATGTCAAACTTACACCAAAACAGGCTCCTCTGATGGCAACACCCTGCTCACGATTATCTCACATTTATCTATTTTTTGGAAACGACACTCTGTGAAGTATCTATATGAATTGCAGACAGTTTAGTAGAAATTAGGAAGAATGATAGTTAAGAAAATGATAATTTAAGAAAGCAGTGGGAAAAGATGGAAAGAGTTGAGTTTGCTTATTTAGAACGGACATAAGGGACATTAAAGAACCCTTCTAATTTATATAAGGGTTGTAATAACAAGACAGTAATCAGTCTTTCATTGTGTCTGTGAGGGACAGCACAACCAGAAAACTGTCTAACCTGTGACAAAGGAGATCTGGGTTAAATATTAGGGAAGATGTTCTCACTACAGGGATCATGACACACCATAACAGATTGTGCCAAGATACAATGGAACCTCCTAAGTAGGTTATTTTAAAGAAAAGTTGAGAGGAAAGTATTTCCAGATAGCCTATTCAAAGCCACTCTCCACTTCCATCCCTCACTTCTGTTTCCCTGGAATGAAAATATGGGTCCAAAGGCTAGGAGAGACCTTTGGTGTGTTCTGGCCTGTTCAGGCTTTTCGCCTGCCAGGGTTCTGGCATGGAGGAGAGTCTGTGGGAGTGGACCTGTCTCCTGGTCTAGACACAACCATGAACAAACCTTTCACAAAAACAGTTTCACTGGAGATACCTAAAATACAGCTGCATCAGTACTTCAAGTACGGACTCATTTTCTGTACACAAATAGGCCCCAATCCCTCCCAGATCATGGGGAATGTATTACAGCTGGGTAACTGACTACGTTCCTGGTGTACTAAGAAGAAAATGTAAGCGCAAGAAGAATATGCATTGTATAAGGTATTGCTAGCCATGGGCACAGTCACCGAAAGGGATAAAGCTGCAACATCAAATCCTTTTCTGTCACTTTTACATTTCCAGGCAGGGATTAACTTGAGCTGTCTGTCAGATAATAAAGATTTGTTTGATACAGAACATATTGTGTTGCCAGGGTCACAGAAAGATACTTTCATGTAACAACTTCCAGTTAGCACAAATTCCCTTCCCCCTTTATGTTTTCCAGCCTCAGTTCAGGTAACTAGGAGAGCAGAAAGAAAATGGAGCAAGGGGTCATTTGAGGCTTTGGGGACTTGTTCCTACCGATCCAAAGGAATAGTGGAGAGCAGGTAGGGTGAGGAGAGGGGGAAATGGTACAACTCAGGTGTGGGCTGGGTCCTCTTTCCCCTCCAGCACCCTTTGGTGCTTGCAGAGAGCCGTTGCTTCAAGCCTTAGATAACTTTGCCTAAGCAGTAACAAATATTTTTGATTTGCTGGATATACAGACTAATCAGTCAGCTGTAAGAAACAGCTGGTTCAGAGTGTTCTGATATTAGTGCTTTCCATGATTTTGATTTAATTTCAAGGGCAGACTATGGAGAGCAAAGTTGTAGATAGAGGATTTCTTTTTGTTCTCTCTGTTGTTGGCTCACTTGTTTGTTTTACTCCTTTTGCAAACCTTTATTTGATGCCTATTCATACATTATACAGCTACACTATGGTATCTCATTATCCTTTATTAGTAGAACACCACTAAATAGAAGTTGGAATTATACATCATGCCCTGTATATGGAACAAAGCAGCATATGGAGACTATGCCTACTGCAGTTTTCAGCATAAAAAAGCAGGAAATTATACAGGAAATTATACATATCTCAAAGACTCTCTGCCAAATGCTTCTGTGTTGTATCCTGTAATTCAGAATCATGTTAGTCTTTACTGTGTCACTTAAAATTAGTTTAGTAGAAATATAGATAGGTCATAATCCATAGAGCAATGAAGGAAAGAATTTTTTTTTCCTAAACTTTCTTAAAATAGCACAAGTCCCAGTATCATCTGCATTTCACATCCCCAGTATCACATAAATGGTCATGGTTTCATAAGGTATATTCTAACTAGTAGGGACAGATAGTAAGGACATCAAAGCACTCTGAGCAAGTTAGCCTGACTTATAAAGGTGGGAATAATGCAGCCCCTATGAATGATATCATGAATACAATCAGGAATTTTGGCATTAAAATGAGTGTTCTCTCAATAAAAACATGCAATTTTCAAAATTAAAGCTTTTAAAAAATGGTCCTTAGGACAACTAATAATTAAAAAAAAAAAAAAAAAAAAGAGAGAGAGAAGAAAAAGAAGAGAGAGACAAAAATGGAGCTTTCCTCTGACACTATGCTAAAAAGAAACATCAGAAAAGTGAATACAGCCTTCCTGTCCTGAAAATTTCTGCAAGATGTCCATTTAGGTAATCCCTATGTTTCTAGAAAGTGTCTCATAAAACATATATATGGAGTACACAGGCTGTAAAAGCATCTCTGTGCTATACTCAGGATTCTGGGAGACTGTATTTTGGGACCCAACATTCCCCTTTTCCCATGACAGCCATTCAGATGTTTCTCACAGAGCCTCCTAAAGGCACCTCAGGGAGAACAGGTCATCTGAACTATTAGGGTTCCTTGTCCAATTGATTAGGTCTGGATTGGGACTCAGCTTTCCCAGAGAGCAACGTTCACTTTTGGTCTCAAAAGTCACACTTTTACCTCTTAGATCTTACACACACAGTTTTTTGTGTTAGTTTAGGTAACTAACAAGTACATGAGTTTTAAAGAAAAGTGCATTGCACGCATACTAGGATGGGTGTATTATTGCCCTGTATTTTGTTTCCATTTATATCTGTCCAGACTGAAGGAAAACACCCCCGTGATTTGCTCCACACAGTTGTGCAATGATCAGCTCAGGTATAAACAACATTATGAGTTGCAAAATAGTGCATTTAATAATGCCTCTTTATCCAGTTATCAGATCACTAGCCTTTATATCCTCAGGGAGGAAGTTCACCAAGGTCTGCAGAAAATAAATATTTGAGGTTGACCAAAGATGTAAATTTTGGGACCACATTTGGAAAGGGACTTAAGTAGAGCATATCATGCAAATGCTTTCTGGTGCTCATGTGAGGAGCACATAAAAATAAGGAGGTGATTGGAGACATCCAACATGGCTTCACCAAGGTCAAATCCTGCCTGACGAATTTGACACCCTTCTATGATAATTACACAAACTTGGTGGAAAAGGGGGAGCAATCGACATCATCTACCTGGACTTAAGCAAAATGTCTGACACTGTTCCACATGACATCCTAGTCTCCAAATTGCAAAGTCATGGGTTCAATAGATGAACCACTGGGTAGATAAGGAACTGATGGCTACACTCAAAGGGTTGTGGTCAGCAGCTCATTATCCAAATAGCGGCTGGTGGTGAGTTGTGTCCCTCGAGAGTCAGTACTGGGACCAATAGTATTTAACATATTTGTCGAAGATGTGGACAGTGGGATAGAATGCACCCTCAGCAAGTTTGCCAATGACACTAAAATTGGTGGTGTGGTCAACATGCTGGAGGGAAGGGATGCCATCCAGGTGCAAATCACATGAAGTTCAATCAAGCCAAGTGCAGGGTCCTGCACCTGGGACCTGGCAATCCCAGGCACAAATACAGGTTGGGCAGAGAATGGCTAAAAAGCAGTCCTGAGAAGAAGGACTTGGGAGTGCTCATAGATGAGAAGCTCAACATGAGCTGACAGTGTGCACTGGCAGCCCAGAAAGCCAAGGGTGTCCTGTGATGTATCAAAAGAAACGTGACCAGCAGGTCATGGGAGGTGTTTCTCCCCCTTTACTCTGTGCTCATGAGATCCCACCTGGAGTACTGTGTCTGGCTCCAGAGTCCTCAACAGAGAAACAACATGGAGCTGTTGGAATGGGTCCAGTGGAGGGCCACCAAGAGGATTAAAGGGATGGAGAACCTCTCCTATGAAGACAGGCTGAGAGAGCTGGGGCTGTTCAGCCTGGAAAAGAGAAGGCTCCGGGGAGACCTTATAGCAGCCTTCCAGTGTCTGAAGGGAGCCTCCAGGAGAGCAGGAGAGGGACTCTTTGTTGGGAAGTGTAGTGATAGGACAAGGGGTAATGGTTTTAAATTGGAAGAGGGGAGATTTAGATTGGATATTGGGAAAAAATCCTTTCCTGTGAGGGTGGTGAGGCACTGGAACAGGTTGCCCAGAGAAGCTGTGGATGCCCCATCCCTGGAGGTGTTCAAGGCCAGGCTGGATGGGACTTTGAGCAACCTGGTATGGTGGGAGGTGTCCCTGCCCATGGCAGGGGGCTTGGAACTCGATGATCTTTCAGGTCCCTTCCAACTCTAATGATGAAAGAATGATCTGCTTTTTGGCAAATTTCAGCTCTGCCTCCAGGAAAACACCTTGTCTTAGATGGTCTTGCCCGTTATGATAACAGACAGAGGTATTTCTATTTCTCTCAATAGTCTAAGGGATTTGGGGAGAAAAGAAGGAGAAGAGAGAAAGCAAGGATCATTTTTTGAAAATAACTTAAATGAGCCAGAATTGCCCATCAATTTAGCCTATTCCACCCTCTGCTCTTGTGAATAGTGTGTGAAGTTGTTAAATGATGCTCTCCTTTCTCTTCTACAAACCTTCCAGTGCCAGGCCTCATAAAGGAGAGAGCTTGTAAGTATCACCCTCTTAGGTCCAGAAAAAGGGGTCTTGCTGAAGCTGCCTCTTGTGCAACTTGAACAGTTGAAGAGTAACAGTGCAGTTCAGGGACTAGAATTGGGATTTGAGACAGTGGCGTGATTGAAAAGCACTAAAATGGACTGATATGAGACTGAGGGACCCAGAAGTCCTTGGTATTTGGAGGCAGAGGGAGAAATGTGAAGCTGTGCAGCTTGGGTCACCTACCTGCTGTGTCAAGGGACAGCACACGTTTGTGTTTTTATTTACCATAGACAGTGACAGCTAAGCACTGCATACACACCAAATACGAAATGAGGGGAAAAGGCAGCCAAGTAAATTAAACAATGAAGAGAACAAAATTATAACACAATCTCCTCATGAAAAAAATCTCATGATTTTCATGGGAACTTCTGTATGCACAATTTTATATACTCAGGAGAAAAACTGAAAACCTCTGAATGTTTATGTGACTTTTTCTGAACTGGTTTCCACATCTACATTGAGAATAAGGAGACTGAGATATCATATTCTAGACAAATCCAATAGTGCATCTGCATGTACGTGAAAAGATGATCACTAAACAAATGAGGTGCATTGAACTTTGGAGTTAGCCGAGGAGGATGGATTCTGCGTGATTCATCAACCTTTGCCTTCTTACAACATTTATGGTGCATGGCTTGCATCTGTACATGTTGTTTGGACCTTTGGCCTTCAGATGTCACTACTTATGCATCAGCCAGAAACAAGGAGAAAAAATACTAGAGTATGCAAAAAATTACAAAACCACATCTGCTTGTCAGAGAAGCCAGACAGTGATTTCAAGGTCAATACCTCCCTTAATTTTATTCCATTTAATTTCTTACTGATGACTTCTGGGCAAGGAGTTGCTGAGGTTTCAGGTTTGGATTTATTTCTGGGGTGAGGTCTGGAGATGGTTTCCAGTTCGTTCTTTCCTGATTAATGGAATCAGATATATTTGGATTTAATTGGAATCTCTGTCCATTCCCACTCTATTCATTAAGACTGAAATGATCACAAGTATTGCTTTGCCAAAATACCCCACATCTTCCAGCAGACACTCAGTGTGAGAAAAGATGTCCTCTCAGAAAGTTTCCTTGTGGTGAGCCTACTATATGTAGACAGGTCAGCTAAAAAGAACGGATACTTTTTATCGCTCTGCTTCATCATGCTGAGCTTAAACATCAAGAAAAGGGTACAATCAGGGATTGGGAGGATAAGCAGTTTAGAGGGCAACTCGGGAAGGATGAAATAGCATTGTGGGGAGTCCTTGGGGGAATGCACTTGTGGCAGCATTCATGGGAACTTTCTGTTCTGAAGGAGCTTGAATTAATGCTCATTTAGTATTTTGGGAGGTCTAATAGCAGTAGCAAAAATGAAGACGAGTGTAATTTCTGTTGTTGTCTATTACAGCTTGAGGTTGCCTCGAGTCATGTCTGTGTCTCAATTTGAAAACTGACAGTAGGTAAAGTCATTCAGATCAAGAGGTTTTGGGAGAAAGCGAGAGGATAGAAACTGTAAAGGGAAGACAGTGGATAGTTATCAGTGAATTTTAAAGCTCATGTAATAGCACATAATTGGGGTGTGGCTTCTGCTCCTTTGAAGTTATAGCAATCAAAAAGCAGTTTAAAATTGCCACATGAATTTGTTATTTATGCAAAGCCTTAGGAGTTAAAAGGCAATTATCTTATTTTTCCATTCCCTGCATCACAACTGTTACAGACTAATAACTGATGACTTTGTTGTCTGTCCTGAATATTCCTCATTATATTCCTACTTCTATTTACATAAATATGTATTTTATTAGATGAAGCTTTATGAAAATATTCTTATTAGAAAGTTATGATTGTAGACTAAACAGATAGAATTAAAAGAGGTTGCAAGAACTTAATAAAAAGTACTTGTATAATAAGCTCTAGAGAAACAGTCTTTTAACCAAACACTTACCATGACCTATCATAAAATAAGTCAGACATGGGGCAGGTGGGAATCAAATAAAAGTGAGAAGTGACTTGTATTTAAGTCTTTTTTGTCCCACGGGGTAATTTTTATTGGTAATATAGTGAAATTACCAATTCTTTAGTAATATAACTGTCTAGAATATCTGGCACTGGATGTTTATTGGATCAGACATGGCCACTGGCAGTAATGAGTTTTTGAAATCTGATTTCTTTGTATTATAATTGAGCTTTCATTCAGAAATACACAAGATTAGGTATAGGGATTTCACATTTTCTTCATGTTCTCTCTTTGATAAATCTTCATTACAGCTGTGGTATAAAAGATGCTTTATTGCAGGGATAGCAACCTCTATACTATAAACCACATTCTGCCAATGAGGAATTGACCAACTCAATATCTTCGTCTGGTTTTCATTTCCTTGGAGAAATAGGGATGCTCTTTGTGCACTTGATAGTACATGTGGCTAATCTTGTTATCTATCTGAATTGGTAATTACTGTTAGAAGTATTTTTGGAGAATGAGGTATATTTATCCATCAGACAGGGCTGGTAATAACTTTAAGGAACACGCTATTTTTTCAGGGCTCAGGAGGGGAAAACTTGCACTCATTGCTTCTTATTCTGTGTTTTTGTCCAATGTTACAGCTCAGTTATTTTTTTCCCCTTTGTTTCTAGCGTGCTACGAAGGTTATTTTTGTCTACAGGAATGCTACCACCACTCTGTGTCTCCAGTAAAACTTGGAAAACCTGTGGAAACTGAGGAAATTTGAGGAAAACCTCAAATGTAAACCTTCCTTTACATTTGAGGAAAATCTCTAACTTATTATAGTTGTCTTTTTCTATTTCATTTGCTAAATCCTATTCCAGGCTACCAGATCATCAGATTTTATCTATAATTTTAAGATTGTCTTCTTATTCTTATTTGTTTCCTCTAAGCAGATGTCCATTCAGAAATCTCAGTATTGTTCCTCTAGGGTTGCTCTGTATTTTGCACCAATAACAAAATATTTTCCCTGTTCATTTTTTGCCAGTTATCACAAATACAGATGAGTTTTTGGTTGAATATACTTTGACTCCTGACCTGCTTTATTTTTGGTCTCTTTGTAACCTTTCAGTAATTAATATTGTTTGTATTTGGTTTCCCTTTTTTGTCAGCACATGGCTTTAGGCAATATTTTAAGAGAAGTGTTACCAAATTAGGCTTAAAATCTCATGGTGGTCACTGTTAGCATGTTTTCTTTTAGAACTTCTAGAATATTTGTAGATGTATGTGGATATGCTACCAATGCGTTCATTTTTGCAGACTCAAAAGCCAATAATGTTTCCACAAAACCATATGATTCTAAATCACTAGTTTATTTTATTCATAGAATCATAGAATGATTAGAGTAGGAAGGGACCTTGAAGATCATCGAGTTCCAAGCCCCCTGCCAGGGGCAGGGACACTTCCCACTAGACCAGGTTGCTCAAAGCCCCTTCCAGCCTGGCCTTAAACACCTCCAGGGATGGGGCATCCACAGCTTCCCTGGGCAACCTGTTCCAGTGCCTCACCACCCTCACAAGAAAGAATTTTTTCCTAATATACAATCTAAATCTCCCCTCTTCCAGTTTAAAACTGCATTATTATCATGCAGCAAGGCAGTATATTTTTACTGGATTTCATTTCTGTGACATCTTTCTGAAAGAATGTGATATAATTTCTGAGAACTTGGGGGAAATAATCTAATACCTGGTTTTCAGGTTAACTTTCTCTTAATAAGATGTGTGTAACATTTTCTAGGGTTCTCATTTGTAGTTTCTTGGGCTTGAGAATGTTTGGTTTTTTCTTATTGTTCTGTGTTTCCTTTAGGGAATTCTGTGTCAAGTAAACCAGGTTTGAACTTTAGCAAGAGTCTGATGCATTAAGATTATGACTACACTAATAAATTAAGCTCATTCAAGGCACAGGTCCAAGTGCTAGCATTCAAATGTTAATACAAGTCCTGACATAGTTTTAGCCTTGAGATAAATGGCAGTATCTCAGTCAAATGCCCAGAATGAGTTTGGCCGAAACCAAAGGTCCAAGATTGCTCCCCATAGGTAATATATATAAATTCACCCCCCCCAACCCCCCCGCCCCCCGAGTAGAGCTTGGACCCTAACCCTCTTCAGTTTACCAAAACAGGCACAAATCATCTGTTGGAGAAGACCTAGTAGCAAGATGACACACTGGTAGAACAGTAGATGAGGTTTCTATGGAAGCAGTCTCAACCAAACTTTATTTCTGTATCTCCAGCCCACAACCCAGTAAAGATCTAGTTAATGTGATTCTAAAGGGTAATCATAGAATCATAGAATCACCCAAGGTGGAAGGGACCTCCAAAGGTCATCTAGTCTGACCTTCCTGCATTCACAGGGACACCCCCAACTAGACCAGGTTGCCCAGGGCTTTGTCAAACCTCACTTTGAATATCTCCAGGGAAGGGGCCTCAACCACCTCCCTGAGCAACCTGTTCCAGTGCTCCACCTCCCTCATAGTGAAGAATTAATTTCTAATATCCATTCTCAATCTGCTTTTCTTCAAACTAAAGCCACTGCCCCTCGTCCTATCACTGCAGGCCTTTGTGAACAGATTCTACGCAGCCTTCCTGTAGGCACCCTTCAGGTACTGGAAGGCTGCTCTAAGGTCTTCCTGGAGCCCCCTCTTCTCCAGGCTGAACAGCCCCAGCTCCCTCAGCCTATCCTCGTAACAGAGGTGCTCCAGCACCCTGACCATCTTCGTGGCCCTCCTCCAGACCTGCTCCATCAGGTCCATATCCTTCCTATATTGAGGGCTCCAGACCTGCACACAGGACTCCAGGTGGGGTCTCACCAGAACAGAGTAAAGCTGCAGAATCACCTCTCTGGATCTGCTAGTAATAAATGCAGTAATAAAGTCAGTTTGTTGCAATGACTACTGAGATATATTTACTTGTTCTTTTCTAAATAGACCTATACAGAATTTGGACTATTAGGACTTAGTCATAGTTAACCCTTCACTTTACTATTTTTTTTGTATTCATCAGGTATCTTCTCTCTTCATTTTTTTCTGGTTCATCCCACCTGGATCTTAATTTTAAGGACTGACTATCCTGACAAGGCAATTTTTGGGGAAGCAGCAATATCAGAGACAGAATACAGAAGGTGGAACAGTAAACACTATCAATTGTGTCCCTTTTAAGGAGGGATTAATCTCAAAGAAGTCAATGAGGAAGATATACAAATACTTTTAATATTTGAGGCAAGGAACCTACACTATCTTTGCAGACAATATACAGAATAATAAATTTTACAGTACTATTCATGATATCTCTTTAAATTTTAGAGTACTATTCATGACACCTCCACTAGGATGATAAACCACGTTTTGCTTAGGTGCAAAATACCTTTTTCTATACAGTGACTGTGAAAAGAGTCACTGAGCAGTCTCCCATGTACATATTATAGATATCTAATTTTGGTGAAATGATCTTGTCTACATAATAACTGTCTGACAATTTGCCAGAAGGTCTAGTTAGCTCCTGAAATGATATTTTGTGATTTCTGAGTTGCTGTTTAAGGAACTAGAAGGGCATGATCTGGGCTGCATGCCACCTGGGCAACTACAAACCACAATACATAAAGAAATATTTTCTGTGACATTTGGGGTAGGAGATGTAACTGGATGAGCAAAGCCCTTAAATGAAACTTCCTTTTGAACTGTGTTTGTATTCCCTGGTTGCAGTTCGAGATTACATTAAAAATAATTGCAATTACAAGAAATCGGGACATTTCAATTCAGTGCAGTCATGGATGATCATCAAAGAAATTTACAGTCAGCAGACATCAGGTAGGTTTGTTGGATTTAATAGGCTATTAGTATCGGTTTCTCCAGTGTGTGTTTTCTGAGGGGCTTTCCAGATTGAATCAGTGAAGACATATCTGGATTTCCATTTAACTATTTTGTTATGTGATTTTCTATGATAACAGAAAATTTTGTACTATATATTGTGTTGGGGGGGATTTTCTGAGATTTATGAAGCTGTTTTGTAAAAGTTTTTTTTTTTTTTATTGGAAATATTCTTGAGAGGTCCTAACGATTCATAAATTTAGTGAAGGCACTTATGAAGTTTACCAAGAAAGAAATCACATGGGACTAGAGAATAGGAGCCAGTCCTTACTATATACTACTTATATTCATCTAGACAGTAATCTCTATAGGAGAAAAAATGTGCACGGATAAAAGAAAGCATGGACTACACCATTTCACTTAATGCACCTCCTATCTTTGCTCTGTGTTAGTTCCTTGATTAGTCTTTTCGCCTTAACAATACTGATCAACACGGAATGCTGCTTTGGCAATTAGAATGCCTTGAATAATCTCTAATTATTTCCTCATTTTACACTGTTTTTTATTAAGCCAAAACATCTTTGTCTGTTTACAAAGCTGCCCAATTTTATATTGGATTTCTATGAAACTCAGCATTTCCAGTCTTAGCCTCATTAACCCTTTTTTTTTTTTTTTTAGATGCTTTATGAATAGATCCATCATGTCAAATAAAAGTTCTAACTCAAATATAATTTAAAGATGGAGGAAAAATCTCAGGAAGACAACTGGGATGGATAGAATGGAACAGGGTAGTTTGGATGGGTTTTATCATAATAGTCGTATTTTCTTTAACAAATGTAGTTCAGGATTATCTGGTATCATCCCAAGAATAACTTGCCTTAATAAATAAACAAGGCAAAAGATAGCCCCAGATACTTACATCTTTCTGGAATTTAGCAATAGATCCATCTGAGAAAAGGGTATGTAAAAATAAATGTCAACAGAAGTCAAGAGGGATGGGCAGGAGGTCATGTTGGCTGGACTCTACTTTCAGTTGTGCACCTGCCTTGCAGGAAATCTATAAAATTAATATTTGTGGATTAAAGAGGTTATTTAATTGATCTTGATATCTGTTTGCTGTATATTTTCCAGATTACTATTTTTTTTTTCATTAAAGGGCACTAGAAATAATATACTGACTCAAAAAATACTCCCCATTTTGAAACCACTCTTAGTTTGGGCACAGTTCTATGTACTGTGCTAGGTGTTATTCATTTTCTTTTGTTGGTCAGCAAGGTGAAGAGGGGCCTTTGTAGGATTATTTTTTTTTTTTCCAGCCAGTATAATAGCACAAAGATCCTCAGCGTGAAATGTGCCAGAGAGAGCAGTAGGAAGCTTTGATTTCTTTTGTGTGTCTCATACAAGAGGAAAGGTAAGATAGGGAAGAGATTTCTGGAACTCATTCTGTCCTCAAAGAGTTTAGGGCAAGCAGAGATAAACTAGGGAGTTCAGGATGATCCACTTAGCAGCCTAAGTTGTAGGGTCCGTGGATGGGACTACAGTGAGAACCGACCCTCAGCTACCATTGAGGGACCTTGCAAATTTAATGCTCATTTTGCTGAGACCAGTCCTAGGGCTCACCTCCTTGCACCAAGATGAGAAGCTCTCTGGAGATGGATTCTGAGTATGTGACCCCATTACTGAGAGGAGAATGGTATGTCTAATTTCAAATTTTCTGATAATTCAGGCACAACAGGGAGTCTCAAGGGAGGAATCTCTTTCTCTGCTAAACCTGCCATATGCCACTTGCTATAACAGCTTGTCGACCCTAGTCCTTCACACACATGAACCACAACGGCACAAAAGGCTGATAATAAATTGTTGCTAGCCTGATGTCATTCAGCTTCATCCTCTTTGTCATCACAACACAATGTTTTATTTGGTGCTTAATGCTCACGTTTCATAAACATTTACAGAATTACTCTTGCTTTAAAAATTTCTTTGAAATCATTACTTAAAGTTGAATCCCCTACAGCGTATTTTTGAGAAGAAAGCAAAGGGTTCAATAAAACAGCCTCTACAAAGAGACTCTTTCATGTTTTTCAGTTATTCTATTCTTTGTAACTTCTCTGTCTTTTCAATCAGTAAGAAAACTAGCTGATACTTTCAACAATTCTAGCTGTCTTACAAGTTAAACTGGCTATGAAGTAAGATTTCAGAAAGACTTTTTAATTGGAATTAAAAAGATTTCTGATTAAAAATATTTCTCATCATTTAAAAGTTCTAGTTTTCTCAAATCATTTAAAAGAAGTTATTTTTATCATCTGAGTAGTTGTAAAGTAAAATCTACATTAAATATATTAATGAAAAAGTAGTCAATAATCAATGCAGAAATGTTAGTCAAATATAGATATATACATACATACCTAAACTATTCCATTATCCCTGTGGCTACTGGAAACATCTGTGGCTACGACAGTCCAATCTGTGATGAATTTTAACTCTTTGTGTTTGCTTTTTTTTTTTTTTTTTTCCCATGGGTTGGTTGTTTTTTTTTTTTTTTTTTTTCTCTGACTGAAAGTTTCAGCAAAAATAGTTCAGCCATTCCTTAGACTTAAAACTAGTGAGGTTCTCATATAACTCTCCAATGTCTTCCCTTGTGGCTGAGCGTGAGCAGGCAAAGATCTTGGGCTTGACTTGGATCAGTAGCAAATCCAGTTTTACTGTGAGAAGACTGAGAGAGACTCTTCCCTTTTGTTCTAGTTTGACCAAACTGATTCCACTATCACTTATGCTAGGTGGAAAAAAAATTGGAAAAGTTCTCTTGCTGTTTTTTTTTTTTTTTTTCAAGGAATTAGCATTAACTATAACTACTACATTCAATTATTTTGTTTTCTTCTGGTTGCTGATGAGGGCAAGGGGAGTTGTAGGCATTTTTTTTCATCTGATTATAGTTTTGCTTCCTTTCTATAATTATGTGAAGAGGAAAGTTTATCCTCTGGGATAACATACCATCAGGACTACAAAGTAGATTAAATAAAACACTCATTATATGCTTACCTCTTAATTAGACTTTAAGAAGGGAACAGTTAGGAGGATTTGTGGTTTGTCCTGGATAGCTGCATTTGAAATAACATGTTTGGGAGGTTTGTGGGGAATGACAGACTGTATTTGCTAAAACTTATGGGACAATCTCAGTCATACATTGAGAAGTAAGGGATGTGAGGAGGTACCAATGGCACCTGAGTCCTGTCTCTTGTTACTGTGCAGGCCTTGACTTGCTTAGACAGCAACCTTGGTCTCACCCCAGTGCCAGACCCTGATCAGGTTGCCTTGGTGATCAAAAGAGATCTTATGACTTGATGCAGACGTAATGCTCTCCCTCATGACAGACAAGGGATGAAAATGCATGCTTCCACAAGCTGAAACTACCCATAACAGGGAGAAAAAAACAACCTGAATGTTTGTTATAGAACCAAAAACTGTGGTTAAGTTTCAAAAAGTCCTTTTTTCTTCACAGAGGGAAGAAGAAAGGGAGGTGACAAACGCAAGGCAGCAGATAAGAGAGTATTTTTAATACTATTATTTCACTGAAACAACTTCCAAAGTAAGTTTTAATTCATAGGTAGTTTGCAATCAAACAGAATTCCTTGTTTGGATGCTTAATTTATTCACTCCCTAAACATTTAAAATTCAGCCAGCCTTATTGGTATTGAGGGGGATGGATGGGTGGGGCATATTTTATTCATTTGTTTGTTTTTCTGAGGCTGGAGCTGTTTCTCAGCCAAAAATAACACAGTATGAAGCTTCTTCGTACTGAGAGTTCTGCTGGAGAAATTCCACATGCTGACGGATTTACTGATATTCCAGTTGTAATTTGGGGTTCTCCCAGGTTTATTTAGAAGTAGCGTAGTGCTCTTACTGCTCTTTCCCTTGCTCTACTAATCTGACAAAAAAAATCAACGATGTGTTGGAAATAATTTTTTGGGGGAAATAAGCAAAAGCTGCAGTAGACAATTGATCCCTGTCCACGGACTTTGGGTAAATAATTATGCAGCCAGTTTTTCCTTCGGTTTCAACATCTCAGAAAGAGCAGGGAGGAACTTTGTTATGATGTTCTTGTTCCAGAAGAGTAAGTCCATTGCCACAGGCTCAGAGGCCTCTGAGGAAGAGTTGTTGACATCAGTGCTTCTGGCAGTCAGGGCTGCGGGATTTGGCATATGTTGCTGGTTTTTATTTTCTTGTATTTGCAGGCTGACATCAACCCCGCACAGATAGAAAGGCTGGTGAATGGAATTTTTCTGCGCATCCACTTCCTTTGTGAATTTCCAATACCACTTCTGTTCACAAAGCCTGTGCTTTTCCATTCACTGCTGGCATAGCAAATATTTCATTGTACCAAGGTCAACATGTGTGAAGATGTTATTTTCAAATTCCTCTGCCTCCTAAACTAAGTTGTGCTGTAGAAAGAAAATTTCCTCCTACAAAATGTTTGGGTTTTTTTCAAGGAATATAGTGTTTATCATAGTTGCCATCAGACCTATTAAATCTACAGTAAATGAAAGGCCACAAAAAAAGGTTGTGCATCCAAAAATTCACTAAAAAAAAGGCTTCAGACCTGTTTGGACAGGGAATTACATGTGTATCCAGGATGATATCCACAGCTGCTAAAATTTAGCAGACAGATCTGTGCAGATGCATTTGGTTTTTAGGATTTAAAGGCTATCTGTTACCTTTCTCTTGTTTCTAGAAGCTTGGTAAGTGCTTTCACTAAGTCCCACAGAAGACAATGTTGGAGTTTGCATCTCTGACCCTTGGCAGAGCAAGAGAGGTATGTGTCTCAGGAGCTGCAAAAAGTATGCCTGTGTGTGCAAATTTTTTGAGAGTTGTTCATGACCTTGAATTTATGTTTATGCCTAAAGAGTCTCTACCCCTAGAAGAACTGTCTCAAGTTGTCACCAGATTTAGAGGACTGGTTTTTAACCTGCTTTGCAACTTTGGGAGCCTAATTACATTCAAGTTCCACCAGAGTTTGAAACTTTAAAATGGTACATGAAATCCGAAGAATCATAAGAAATTAAGCTAAAAGTCAACTTGAAAGGCCATCTGTCCCTCCTAAAACATCATATGAGTGCTAAGTCTCATACAGCAGGTAAGTTTTCTCTATGATCTATGACTTCACCAAGTATTTGCATTTCAAAAGAAAGCACTGTAGCTGCTACCCTGTCTGAGCTCTTTTCCTTGTTTGCTGTAGTGACAGAGAAATTATGTAAGGAATTCTGATAAAACAATGAGGAATTACGTTCAAATTACTGTTTGTTTACTTCCTATATTTTTTTTATGACTGATACTAAGGCTGAGCTGCAAGTATACCCTGACACAGGAGAGCTACACAGTGATTATTATCTTCTTGTATTTTGCCTGACAACATTGCTATGACCTTGCAAACTACGGCACCCATCTGTCATTTATAATTCATGTATCACCACCGATTTATAGAGGACTAGGCAGTTTGTCTTGTGTCTCTAGTTAGGAAGAAATGAAAAATGTAGCAAAATCCCTCTTGACTTTTTTTCAGTAGGATTGTTACTGAAGATGCTTGCACTTTCCCTCAGCATGAGATAGAATTGTTAAAGTGGTAGAATTATTCAGTCAGTGAGTGATTGGTTATCTATGGAAACATCAAATTCTAAGGGAAATTTTCTGAATTTACCTTAACACTGACAACATATAAAGTAAAAGAAGCTGTCAATATTTTTAGAAATCTCTCAGAAATTTTCTAATTAGATAAAACTGCAAAGGTGGTAAGGATTATTTTTTCTTGTTGTTCCTTTCCTACTTATTTAATCTTCTTTTAAAAATGTCTGTGTGAACTGCAGCTCTGAAATTAAATATTACCCCAACTAAAGTAACTATTAATGTTGGAAAGTAACAGTCTACAATTAAATCTATCTTTAGTATTTCATGGAATCAAAAAGGACCAATCTTGACTCTGCTCTAAATTTGCTTCTTTCTTCTAGGGACAAAGGTTGTAGAAGAAACAAAGACACCAAAAGGACACAGCCTAAATCCTCCTTAAGGCTCTTTTAGACCAGAAGGAATGAAGAACAGAAGAGGGGAACAAGAAAACAGGAAGAAAACAAAGAAACTAGAGAAAATTGGTTTTCCATTACCCAGGAGATCAATGGCTGATCCAAGAAGAAATACAAGTTACTTAGTTCCTAGTATATTTTCCATCCAATAAATTAGGTTGTCGTGATAAGCCAAACTGAACTTTTTGCTCCAATACAATAAAGTAAAAGGTATTTTGCTTAGACAATACCTGCCTATGAAAATCATGTGCAACATCCCATCAAGTACCTGCTTTCCAATACAATAAAGTAAAAGGTATTTTGCTTAGACAATACCTGCCTATGAAAATCATGTGCAACATCCCATCAAGTACCTGCTTCCCATTAATATAGCGCCCCTCTATATCAATCAAGTTTATGAAGATCTAGCCAGAGGATGCTCAAACAAAGGCTTCTGATTTAATATGAGGATGAAGGGGCTGCTCACTTTCAACAGTCTTGTCAACAGATGCTTGTTTTTCAATACTGAAAGATTACTTGGAGATTGTTCCAGGACTGTAACAGCATCCTTGACAGCACTCATCAGACCAGGCTTGAGTCTCCTTCCTACCAGATTTCATTCCTTAAAACATTAGTTCTAAAGCTGGATCAAGGAGGAGATCAGATTTGAGCACGGGAGCTACAAGCTGACAAAATAACATTGCCCTGAATGAAAGAACTAAATCATGTCAGGTCATTAAATTTAATAAATATTTTATTCTTTCTTAAAGTTTCATTTTTGAGAGATACAAGTTCTATAAAAATTCCAAGAGGGTGAATCTGCTGAATATTTTATCACATTCCCACATGCTCTAAAAGAACATTACAATTTCACTGGAAAGTTACATTATGAAAACACACAGGATAAAATTACTTGTCCTAGGAAAGACCAATACATCTCAGAGATTCTTCAACTGCATGCTGAAAAGAAGTCAATCACAACACTTAATTGAGGTCCATGAATAATAAACTGGAATGCAACTAAACCCACAAGCAAAACCTAAAGAGCAAGTAGTGCACCCACTGACTTTCCAAGCAGTCCAACAGAAATCCGCCAAGTACACAATGCAGATATATCTCTAGGTGCTCATATTACAAATGACTGGCTGAGGATGATGTGCGTGGCAATGTCACAGAGGGTTTTAGATGTGTGTTGCTCAGAGGGCTGCTATTAAAGGAGCAGCTGCAGAGCCCAGGCTGCTGGCATTGATGTTATTGTCAATGAAACACTAAAGCCCCTCTACACCAGCATATCTATATAGAAATATTATAATTGTCTCTAGAGTTCTGTAAAATCAACAGGTGCAAGCAGATAATTCAGAATATGCAACTGAAAACAGGGAAGAACTGAATAAAAATTTTCATTTCCCTAATATAATAATAAGAAAACCCTGGGAAGTAGTAGTTTTAATTTTGTAAAAAATTATATAATTTCCCTAAATCTTTCCTTCATTTCCATAAATTAGAAATAAATATGGTCAAAATCTGGATTTCTCTTTATTTGCCTGAAGTGGATTGTTGCAACTATGGCTAGGGAGAAATGTCAGACAGAAGGCCATGATGTGGCCTAGCAGAAATACACATGGTTTTGTTGCTTTTTAATTTAATATACACATTTTCACTACCAAAATCAGTGTTTGAATTTTTAAAAGTGTTCCTGCCGATTTTTCTAGAAGTCCATAAAAAAATATTTACAAGGAGAACACACTTTAAAATTAACATCACAACTTAGCAAGGAAAGCTGTAAAGAGATAGGCACTCCATATTGTTATGGCTATGTAATTTACTTAAATTACTTAAAACAGTCACAAAAGTTAAAAATTTCTAAAAATTTATACTAAAATCACCATACTTTTTATCTGGTTTACAGTTGCAATGTGTTTCAACAACTCTGGAAAACTCAATATATGAATAGCCTGCAGGATGAAAGCTATCTGCGTATAAAGTAATTATAGCAATATGTGTACATCTTTTATCTGATTCTACATGGCTTTGCTAAATAAAAAATTAAATATAACTTTCAATATTAATTGCCAAATAAGTTTAAAATGTAAATTCAGACAAGCTAAGTCTACCATAATAAAATTTATCCATGATATCCTAACTCTTGTAAAGAAAAGTCTTTGTTAATAATTATAATTGGTCCACTTCTGAGCTTTATATAGTACATGAAAAATACCATGTCCAGATCCAGACATCTATGGTTCCTAAAAATTAAGTGGGATGAAATATTTGATCAGATTCTCACTGAGGAATGAAGTATTTGTAATATCCTGTGCTTCCTAGATACATTTTTCTTGAATGGTAACTCTTTGTTCTGGGTTGCTGTGGGTTTGAAAGAATTCACAGAATCACAGAATTGTTACACTTGAAAAGGACTTCTGAGATCACCAAGTCCAACCATACACAAAACCACAACCCATTCCCTACAATCTCAGCCACTAGTGTTGAAGTACCCCATCTACACATTTCTTAAATACTTCCAGGGATGGTGACTCCACCACCTCCCTGGGCAGGCTGTTCCAGTGCCTGACCACTCTTTCAGTAAAGGAATTCTTCCTAATACTTAATCTAAACCTCTGCTGCCGAAACTTCATACCATTTTCTTTGGTCCTGTCATTATTCACTAGGGAGAAGAGGCCAGCACCCACCTCTCTGCAACCACCTTTCAGGTAGTTGTAGAGGGCAATGAAGTCTCCCCTCAGCCTTCTCTTCTCCAGGCTGAACAACCCCAGTTGCCTCAGATTTTCCTCATATGACTTGTTCTCTAAATCCCTCACAAGCTTAGTAGCCCTGAGGGACACCATTGTTGACCAGCCAACAAGTACATTTTGCAATGCAAGTATGCCATGTTTTCACAAGAGCTTTCTTATAAAGCAAGACCTTCATAGTAAAATTTTACAGCCTCAGGAAGACTGTTTGCTTTTGGAGATGGGAATGTTATTTTGGTAAGGGCAACGGATATGTTGCATGTATGAGGGTAAAATGAACTTTGTACATTCAAGAAAAAAAAGATATGGAAGTTCAACTGCATTTCAGTCAAACATGAATTAATTGATTATGAATTAAATTCTTTGTTTGAACTTAAAAAGAGATCAGCTAATTGTGGATAAAAAGGTTTGCTTCATGGTACTGATAATGCCCATTATCTTCATGACTCACTTTTAGACAGACTTTCCCTTTTCTTCATAAAAATTGTATAAATTGTATTTGGGCAACCACCTTTAAAGCACCACAGCAGAAAAACTCACTACCTGGATTTCTGAACACTGTGAGTTGAATGAAAGCTCAGCCTAACCCTGGTGGCACACTGCACAGGAAATTTTGGAATAATCACTCAATGTGCTCTTTTGCCTAAACTGCCTGCACAGTGCAGCTTTGTTTCCAGTGTTTCTTTCCAAGTCATCCTTGGCTCTTCTGATCCTTTCCCCAGGAGTCTTCCCTGACCTTACCTTCTCTCTGTCAGGAGTGAAGCCCATCAGTGTCACCTGACACTAATTCCTCTGAACCATACTGTGGAGCATCAGAAAGTCAAGCTTAGGGTGACTCAGCAGACAAGGCCTGTGTCACCTTATCAGACCTTAGTGTCGTCTATTGTGTTGAGTATTTCAGTCACACTGAGCAAAAATGCTGAATGATTACATCTTAGAGCAGCTAATTAAATATTTACTTGGAAGAAAGTTTGCATGTGATACGGTTCACCTCTGTGAAGATCTCTCTGATTTTGTGTACCTATCAAGTGTATTCCCATCTCAGTGTACATAGAGTTGAGCTAAACATAAAAATTCCCATGCAGCAAGAGGAGATCACATCTGTACAGCCAAATCCAAATTCATCACCTTGATTCTTACAAGCAGTAGTGGACTTTCCTGATGTTTCTTACTGCTTAGACATTTATTCTATTATATCTTCAAAGACAGCACTTACACACCTATATGTGTTTTCATTTGAAATATTATCCTCCAAAAAAAAAGTTCTGTTAGTCAAAAAACATTCCATGCTCACATATGCCCTTTCATACTGTTTGAAATCAACATTCAACTCACAGTGTAGTATGTAATCATAATAGACTGTGACACAAAAACAGAGCAGATGGAAATATTCATGCTGGTTTTGAAGGTTAGTAAGTTCTTCACACATTCATACAAGAATCCAAAATGTTTACCCTTAGCTGAAAATCTTCAATAAAATCCTGAACCTGCTAGATCTGCCTCCGAAAATAATAGCATGGAAATATTTATTAGATAGAAATCTTGGCCCAATGTATTTCCAAGAAAGCTGGATTTAAATATAGAGAGGGTAAATTATGTTCACTAAGTAAGACTCCTTGGAGGGCATGATTACAATGCACTCTGTTCCCCAGAACAGAAAAGTATAACCTCCATCAGTTCTTCACATATCAAAATATAAAAGGATAATGTTGACTTTTGAAAAAACAACCTTATAGTGGTCTATTCAACAGCACAATGGTAATTTTAAGAAAACACACAAATCCAGGAAAAATGATTTCCATATTGGAACCACCATTGTGCCATGTTCTGCATAAACGAAGCTTTGAAGGAAATGGCAAGTTTATAGCTTCATTTGCACTAGGGTAATCGTTCAGTTAGCAAAACTACCTCTATGTGAATGCAATCTCTGATTCAGCGTTGTATGAAGTCAGTTGCCGCAACACACTTCAGAGCGTACGTTGACTTCTTTTACCAATCTCTGTTGAAGTATTCCAAATTCAAATTTGTAGGATCCTTACAAGATCTTCTGTAAATTTAATTTAGATATTTCAGTGTGTGATGTGGAAACTACAACAGCAACTCAGAAAATCCAAGATAATAAACACTGTAAGCAGTGAAGTAATTGGTATGTAAGGCAGAAAGTCAGCATTTCTTTAAATTATAGCTAGCCTCATACATATCAATATTTTTTTTAAACATTCACAATATCAGGTGATTTATAAACATTTGCTCAAAATTTACTATTTCTGGTTAGCATCTAAGTGTATTATTCAGATTAGATGCTATAGTGAACAATTTTAGTATTGCCTCTGAAGCAGTTTATGATCCTGCAGTCAGAGCAGTTTATTGGTTTATGCTCCTTAACATCTCGCTTTCATCACATTCAGATGGAAATGTCCCATTCCTTACCCATTTATTGGCTGAGATAAGAAGAGCAGTGAAAATGAGCAGGCAGTGACTTATCAGATATGGAACTTGCTGAAGTCACTAAAACACTGGCATGTAGCAACCATGAAATTGTGGAGTTGAAGACCTTGAGGGGAGTGAGTAAGGCTGGAGCAGATTGCTGACCCTGGGCTTCAGGCAAGCAGACTTCAGCTGGATCAGAGAACTCACAGGTGAGATCCTGTGAGAAACAGATCAGAGGAGTGAAGTTGCTTGGGAAAGCTGGTCTTTAAGGACAATATACTCTGAGTGCAAGAATGAACCATCCCAATACTCAGGAAAACAAGTAGACTTAGGAATCCTAGGAAATGGATTTCTGCAGACCAGTTAGAGGATGAGAATTCAGAATACATACTCAGGTTACCATTCCACAATGTCATGCAGTAAAAGTCTGTTTGTTCCAAATACTTGTGACACTCCTTATCATATGCAAGATAACATAACCTTCTTTTCTGGACAGCTAAGATGCCCTGATTTGTCATTTTATCTTGCAGTTATCCACAGATCAAAATTGGCTCAAAGAGTCCCTACAGAATGCATAAAAATAAATTTCTGTGTTGTGATAACTTACTGTGTAGCAAAAGACACTTGCAGAGAACCACCACTTAACATTATGCTTTACTCTGCTGAACATGTTCACTAGATCCTGAGTGTGGAAGCCTTGAAAACATAATTTAGAGTTCTACTTATTCCATTAGTGTGACATCCATTTGAATTAATTTTGTTTGATGTGGTTCCTGGCAGGCTGATGGATCACAGTTGTCATTTATACTAACGGTGGTAGTCTGTCTCCTCCATTTCACTTGCTTTGTACTAGAATTTTCATTACTTGGTACAACAGAATTTGACTAGTCACTGGAAATAACTATAATCAGTTCACACACACATCAAAGAAAAAAAAATCACATATAAATCATATTCATGAGAGAAATCCCTATATTTTAAACAATAAAAATTCAAGTAGCCTTGAAAAAATATGATGGGACATTTCAGAAATAGGATGTGAACAATGTCCCAGTAAAGCCTTGCTTCTCATACACCAAACTCAGTAGCATGTTTTGTTCATTGTTGCCTTTCAAAGATGAAATAGATGAAAATAGTACGAGAGTACATTTATGTAACACCATGTCTTCTGAACATTGTCAGCTTGTTCCCCCAATTTCTAAACTTTAATTCTGACATACACACGTGGATTGTGGGCACAGTGATTCATCTGTGTAAGGATGAAGAATGAATCATCCCAAAATGATATGGAGGAGGTGAATACAGTGGTACAGGAGGGGACATGAGAGGCAGCATGCCGCATCACCTAAAAAACATGTTCAGGAATGATTGAAGTGCTCTTAGATGCAGTCTTTCTCTGAGGATTAAAATAGAGTGGTGTGATTTCTCTACAAATATACTTTGTAGAAAAATACATTCTACAAACAAAATTTTAAGTGCAAAAAAGGCATCTGGTATTGTAATTCCATTTTTACTGTCGGAATTAGTCATTTGAATTAGGATAATTGTTGGAGTGTCATCTGTGATGTCCAGTAGTCTTACCTTGTTCCATGCTGAATGTGTCATCTAACTGACCTCTATTGTAACTAATAAAGATCTTATAGCACCATATCCAGAGAAACCTGAAGAAGAAATCATTTTCAGCTATACGCATCTCTCCATTTTCTTCCATTGGTCAAGCCCTAGAAAGGAACAGTAATGTAAGGAGTCAGTTCTCATCACCTACTGTTTGTATGGGTTCATTTAATGTGACTGCCTGTATTACTGTATATTAATTTATTTCCATTTTATATAAAAGTGCCTTAAAACTGACAGTTGTAGTACATGCCAGTGTATTTATACAGTCATCTATAACATATTTTCCCTTCCCATCAGTTTTAAGGACTGAGGTTAACTTTTGTGATGCACGACTAAAGAAACCAAAAGAACATCCAGCAATAGCACTAGAAAAATATAGAACATTCGGGTTTGGTGGTTTTTT
>VZRU01001846.1:528547-562161 GCA_013398155.1 Pedionomus torquatus
TTTTTTTTTTTCATTATTATTATTATTATTATTGGTGGGTTTTTGCATTTGTTTTTGGCTTGTTTAGTTTTGGGTTTCTTTGGTGGTCATGTTTGGTTTTTGAGGTTTTTGGTTTGGGTTGGGTTTTTTTGGGGTTTTTTTTTATACTTTTTATTCTCTGTTCTGTAGCTCTTCAAGGTACCAGCCTGAAACTCCTCAGAAATACCTCACTCGAGAAAGGTTGGATAAATGTTACTTGCTCCAACAATACAAAAGAAAACAGAATCTGGTTAATTCTAGTTATACCAACAAATCTTTTCCTAGCATAATGGTTTGATGCTTCCCGAGAGAATTATTTTTCTGTTTTATGGCAGCACTTCATAAAATAAGAAACTTCCAATACAATGCCCGTATTGGGCAACCAGGAATTTAGACTTCATGGAAACAGCTGTGCCCATTACCGATCCAGCCAATTGTTCTCAGGTGAGAGTGAAACAGAAAGTGTGTTAGTCAGGAAGTGTTATTACCTCACAAGAAATGATAGAAGCTCCTAATAATCAGCACCATGTTATCTGGGAAGCAGAGGGTACTTATTATTCAGGCTATTTTTAACCTGTGAATGTAGTCCACACAAATAAGAATAACCAAAAGGAATCTATACTAGTATTTCATATAAAGTTTGTCCTGGTTTCCTTCGGCCAATCCAGCCAAAACTACGAGAGGCAGCAACTGAAGACTTTATAAAAATTTATAAATTAGAAATTTAATTTTATAAAATGTCTGTAAATTTTCTCACTAAAAGTGAGAGGAAAAACATTTCAGGAATGCAATTGATAAACCAATTTTGTTGGTTTGGTGGAATTATTTTATTTTTTTTTTCCATTTTATGCCAGCCTTAAACTTTAACAGACTCTAAAGTCCCAGCTGTGATTGTTTTGGCTTCTGTTCATAGGCTCCATGACTGGAAATTTTTATCTCCTCTAGCCTTCTTTCTGAGATGCACTACATCAATGAATAGAGCAAATGAAAACATTTTCCAACACTGCTTTGTCAGAAATTACCAATTCGTGTCTACTGAAATATTGTTCAGATTTCTCAAGGAGGGTCTGAAGGTGAGAAGAGATCTCAGTGTAGCTAAAAAAGCTAAGGCAATGATAAGTGATGTCTAAGTCAGAGTCCCTGCTCAAATTCTAACTTGCAGTCAGGACTTCAATTTCACAGTCCTGTGTATTAGACAAGTATATGCGAGGGTTCTTAGTTGGAGATGTCTTCTGCAGTTTAATTCAGCCACAGAAACATGTAACAGATTTTCAGATTGAACGGTGAGAGCATATGGAAGAGTTTGCAAAGCCCAGCCCTAGAGCAGGTATGGATGTTGCAGTATAGCAAACAGATACTTGACAGCACATGAAAAAAAAAAAAAAAAATCACTTCTGAGGAATTTAAACTGCCTCTCATCTAGAATTTCATAATTTTAATCTGTTTTATTTCTTACCACAGTTGGGAGGTCCAAGACATGCAGGATCAGGAATATGGGGAGAGCAGCAAATGAATTCACCTATAAACAAATAAATGTAAAAGAATAGGCGTTATCCTAATGAAGGTACTTTGAAGGAAACAATTTATTTTGATTGTACTTAACCTGACACTTGTTACTCACAACTACACTGTGCAGGGAGAAAGGGTTGGGAGAAACAAATGAAATTAAATGCTCACCTAAGTCATGCATGAACTTTGCTTTTCAGAATTATTAAGACCATTTTAACTAATCTAAAAAAAAATCATTGCTTATATACTCAGAACTTCAAAGAAGCTTGCATTGGTAAAAAAAAAAACCCCGTACAACCTTTAGTCAGTGAATGCTATTTATAATAGTACCGTTATCATCACGTTTATAGAGCTTTCCAGCCCTTAATATATGATATGCTATCTCTATGCCCAAGTACAATGGAAGAATGGGGCCAAACACAGTGAAAACAAAATGCTACCATGAATGTCTGGTACCTTAAAGTCAGTGACAAATTGCCTGTTTACTTCACTTCACTTCACTGGGCCAAGGATTTTAACTAGAAATATCCCCACTGAGTAGAAAATCCATCATGTACCAATTGAAAATAGCATTTATCATTTCCATTTGTGAGAGCAATAGTTTCTGATCCATTCATTTGGGCATTTCTATAGCATATTAAAATGAATAACAGCAGCTATTTCAAAAAGAAAATAAAACAGAACCAAATAACATAGTCTGAATTTGATAATTTTGAGCACAACTTATTCATCTTATTTCTTGCTTAACCAGGCCTTCACTTAATAACTGTATGGCTAGACAGTCTTTCCTTCTCTCCTTCCCCATCTGCATAAAGGGCCAGACTGTTGAATACACATAGATTAGGTTAAATAGCAAGGAAATTGTTCCAGCGACTATCCAGCTTCTCAGATGCCACAATTATCCCAAAGATTGAACAGCTGCTTCATGTTTTTCAGTTACAGCTACAGACTGGTCAGTAGAAAGGAAGATTGTGTTTGATTTTTAAATTATTTTTTAAGGTGTGCTACATTACACTTAACTAAAAGGTCAGTCAGATGTCCCAGATGAAATCAAAGAAAGATCTAGTTCTTTAACTAGACATAGAAATCAAGTATTTAAGAAAATAAAGGACATGAACATTAATATGTGACTGGTGACTAGTTTTGTAGCAAACCTAATTTCTAGAGATGCCCTGACTTGCTCAGCTGTTTAGTGAAAAATCAATGATTGGAAACTGGACTGATTCAGAGAAGCACAGCTGTCAACATCACATCATTTTCCTGTTGCTTTATTTCTCCCCTTTCTTGAATCCGTTCACTAGTTTCTATATTCCTCTGCATTGTTTCTGGTTTTACAAGTTACTTATTCTTTGCACATCTTATAGCTGTCTTCTATATTTTTATTTTTTTTTACCTCTTTTTGAGTGTCTCTGGGGTTATTTTTCCTTCTGTATGTAAAAAAAAAATAATAGATGCATAATCTCCAGTCCTCTTAATCCTAATGTGTTAGTCCTCTCTGCCTGCACCTCCTGCTCCTGGTTTTGAGCCTACCTTTGTGTCAGTCTGCTTAATTTTCCAATGTGCCAAACTGTCAGGAAGAGGCAGGAGTGCTTTACTGTGGTCAGACAGACTGAAAACAGTTTTGTTTGCTCTGAGATGCAGTACATATTAGTTTCTGAGTCCCTTTTTTTGAGAAAGGAGTGGGTAACATGTTTCAAGGGAGGGAAATTCCCTAGAAATGGAGAGCTCAGAATTCAGCTTGGTGTATGTTTTATGTAGTGTTATTTCTGTACTGAGATTCGGGAGCAAATTAGACAAACCACATTTCCATGCTGCCCCTCTGAGAGCCAAAAGGAGGGTATGTACACACTGAAGCTCAATAATGCCTTCGGGCTTTCCCATGTGGGAAAGTGCTGCACTGGCTGATGGTGCTATACCTGGCACAATTTATGGAACTCCAGCTTGGCTATCTTCCTGCAGCCATTCCTGAGCTTCCTGTGGATTGTGGCCACTTCAGATACTACACGATGATTTGTGTCTTCATGCCGCCATTTTATGTTCTTTAAACCTCAGACCCGGATATGGCACCCCATGAAGACTAACAGTTGAAGTTGCTTGGTTGTTTTTAGCCTTGTACTTGCACAACAGGGAGCCCTCAGGCTGAATGCAGGGCTTTTAGGAATCAACAGGTTGCTCAACTCTGCTGCATTGAATAAACAGTGTGGGGCAGATATGAGGCCATGCACTGTCTTTTAAACTGAGTCTACAATGGAGATTAGATATGATGGACTTCCTTGCTTTCCTGTCAGCCTTCTAAAACACTAGTTCTTGTATATACTATTGCTGCAGTGAGTTGAGTCTACAGACTATCTTTTGTTTGTTTTACATTTATAATTCTATGATATTATGTCTTTAAGAATACAAATACTTTGGTGTCTAAATATGAGCTAAATGTCTAGACTCCCTCTACAGTTATCTAACCGAAGTTAATACAGGTGATGAACTCTGGAGACTAATTCAGCTGGCCCTTGAATGGACACCTGGTTGTTGTTAACTGAATTGCTCTAGGCTCCACTGACTGTGTTAATTAGATCTCCATGAGCTGTAATGGGAGTTTAGACACCTAAGGTACACGTAGACCTGTACATTTAGATATCTGAACCTGCAAGCTGATTTCATCCCATTACGATCTCTATGGAACCAACAGAGAGAAATAAGCTATTCTGTGATGCAGTTAATTTCATCCTAAAATATACAGTTATGGTCAGACGAGTCCCACCTTAGGATTCTTCCAATCTGTTGCCAACTTTACACTTCTTATAGCATGTTATCTTTAGATCTAATTTAGGAGCTTAATTTCAAACATTATCTCAGAGCTAGAATTCTTCACAGGCAAAGGATATCTATGAAGTATGGACAGAGCAGCTAGTTCTTTCCCATTGCTTTTAGCTGAAAGCACAGTTTGTTCAGATAGAATTTTGAAGGCTAGTTCATTCATAAAGTTACTCTAACACATCCTGAACCAGTGAAAAATATATTGTCATTTCATATTTTAATTAGTACAAATAATTGTTCATTTAGTTGCCAATCTCATCAGTAAAGAGCCTTTAATAAGAAGATACAGGCAGTTCCAAGCTCATATGCTCTTCCACAGTAAAATTCTCAAGGGCTATTCTCAATTAAATATTCTGTTAACCATTGCAAAGCTTTCTGAATCAATTGATTTTCTTTTTCTATTACAAGGTTAAATGTTTGTTGTTCTTCTCCAAACCATTTTCTCTTCCTGTAGAAAGAATAACAGTGAAGTAAAAGACTCAATCAAGTAAGGTTAATAGATTTTGAAATTAGAAGGAACAGTATGATCTTTAATAGCCCAATTCCCTAAATAACACAAGCCATAGAAATGCACCGATCAATTCCTGCATTCAACCTAAAATGTCCCTTTAAATTTTAATAGACCTAGTCTTGATGTACAGACTTCTAGAGAGGTATAATCCCTACTTGTTCTATTCGGCAAATTACCCTGAAAGGTTAAACCATGTACAGGCAACTTTCACCAGGTTTTAATGCTGCTTTTCATGGTAAAGAATTATCAGAGGTCACCTCCGATGCTCCTACTTGTAGATCACAGCCAAATCACCTCTTAATGCCTTTTTGAACTTACAACATTCATGGCTCTTCCTATTTGTCCTTACTATAAAAATGCTTTCCAGATATTCATACTGGGGCAACAGGCACAAGCTAGAACATAGGAAGTTCCATTTGAATATAAGAAAAAACTTCTTTCCAGTGAGGGTGACAGAGCCCTGCAACAGGCCGCCCAGGGAGGTTGTGGAGGCCCCTTCTCTGGAGATTTTCAAGACTCATCTGGATGCAGTCCTGAGTAATGTGATTTACGCAATCCTGCTTTAGCAGGGGAGTTGGACTAGATGATCTCTAGAGGTCCCTGTGATTCCATGATAATTAATTAAGCTCTTCCCTGACATGTTTTCACCTTTGCTTTCAGCATGGACATCATAATGAGAACCACAATTTTCACTACTGTGTGCAAAGATTATATTTCCTATCTACTTCCTCTCAATACTCTACAGCTTATATTTCAAGAATAATATTTTCTTTCCCAATTTTAATAACATACTGACAGATAATGTCCACCAGGTTACCTATCAGTGCAGTTAAATTCTCTTTAGTGTCATCATACTCTCCTGTCACTATGTTATATTCTTAGACACATGGAGTTTGACTTATTTCTGTTAGTTAATATTTTATTCCATGGAAATCAACTTAACAAGTGAGCCAGACGACTGTAAAACTTGTCTGTCATCATTATTATTTACCAGTCTATGAAATTTACTCCATCAACAAACTGTGCCACTGATTACTTTGATTTCCTCCCATAAATTTACCAGAAACTTTGAGCTGCAAAAGTCAGATCTCTGTGGCAAGAGTGCACTTGAGCTATGATGTATTGGTAAATTTCTTTCATTTTTGTATTTAACTGGTCTTCATCCAGTCTTAATGATCTACTTTGATTTTGTGAAATTCTTTTTTTTTTTTCCAAACTACTGTCACAGTAGTTAAAAAAATTAAATAAAGATTATGATAAAAATTAAGATTAAGCAAAATGCCTTGCCAGTATCTATTATACTTACTGAGCTTTGGTTTTGTCATCCAAATTTTTTATATTATGTTAGTTTGGCAGAGTTAAATAACAGTCACAGAAACCCTATTTGATTGTCATTAGTTATTTCAGCATCCTTTTACTTTTACATTATTGCCTGCTATATGGGACAATCAATTGGAGTTACTAAAGCTTTGAATGCACTATCTTGTAGTGACTGGGCACCAGATTCCTAAAAAACTTGAAGAATGACTGATTTTGAATATAAGAGAAATCAACTGAACATTCACTATGAAGAGCAAGAAACCCATCAATAGCTTCACAATATTTGGGAAATAAATGACAGTTTCAGATAATGAATACATTAGGCAAAATGAGTTCTTTGACCAAAATTTGAAAAAAGGAAAAAGAAATGCTTTTCCATACATGATTTTAACAGCATTAGGCATATATGTGACTCGATGACTTATTACAAGCATTAGGCATTTTCATAAAAATCTATTACTTTAACTTATTTCTAACTGAAAATTGTAAGAGTCACATTATTGCTGAAACCAGCTCTCCTTTATACATGCATAACATCAATGCCAGGGTAAGTAAAAAATGAGCCATTCTTCATGCATGATTTGTCATACCATTTTTCTCACTATATTTTTTTTGTGTGTGTGAAAATTGGCTGATTGCAAAAGCCTTTAGCCACATTTAATCACTGACCATATTAGCTCCTCTGATGGTAGGAGTTTTGCAACTACCTGCAGTTTTTCGTAAGGTAATGGATTTCATAAATTGTCAATGTTGCAATGTTGCAAAATGCTTGTGTAGATCTCTGTTCTGAAGAGCATACCAACATCTCGGGTCTTATGATAGCACCAGTTTTCTTCAAGTTTATAATAAGGAAATTCCTTCACCTTAATCGATGGGAACTCTTTGTTGTTTTTCTCTTCTGAGTGTTTATTTATGACTGGTAGCTTCATTCAGTGGTGAAGAAATCCTGTAGGTCACTAAAGGCTAAAACTAAAAAATATTACCTGAGGTTGTGTCCTCAATTTTTTCAAAAAGTGTTACTTGAAGCAAGCATGGGACCATTTCTGTTTAACATACGGTTTACTTCAACTTTGTAGTGACTCTTTTTTATTTTCATATAAAGTGGAGAAATATGTTCACTTTTACTTACTAAATGCCGTAGTATGAGAGCCACATAATTTTGCAATATAAAATTTAGCTTAAGAAATCTTTTTCCTTTAATGTTGTATTGTTTCAACCAAATAATTTCTCCTGAAGTTTTATTAATTGTGACACATTTGCTTTCTGCCTAACTCACAAAAGCTTTATTACCCTTGAGCAATGTTGAAGTTCATCAAGAAATGCTGGATCAAATGCTGGCTGGATGGACGAACCCAAAGAGCAGTGGTCCAGCTGGCAGAACACACAAGTGGTGTTCCTCAGGGCTCAGTGTTGGGACCATTTCTGTTTAACATCTTTATTAATGAGCTTGATAAGGACATAGAGTGTATCATCAGTAAGTTTGCAGATGACACCAAGTTAAGCTGGAGTGTTGATCTGCATGAGGATAGGGAGGTTTTACAGAGAGACTTGGATAGATTGAATCAATGGGCCAAAGTTAACGGTATGAGCTTCAGCAAGTCCAAGTGCCAGGTCCTGGACTTGAGCCGCTGTGCATAGCTGCAAGCTTGGGGAAGTGTGGCTGGAAAGCTGCCTGGTAGAAAAGGACCTGGGAGCCCTAGTTCTGCTGGTCACACTATCGTGTCACAGTGTTTCCAGCTGATGTTTCCAATTGTAGGTTGAGACAGGTACAAAGGTCTGTAGCAGGTCCTGGTGACCATAATGATTTCCACTCAATTTTATGAGCTACAAAGAATTAAACTGTATTATATTATATTAAATGTATTCTCCTTCACATAAAGTAGTTTAATGTTAAGTACTCATGCAGTCTCTGTAAATATCAAATACAATTTTGAATCTCAGCCACACTGGCCTTGTCTTCTCCTCCATAAAAGACCAGGGTTTGTATACCTATACTTATAGCTATTTCATGGAAGAACAATGGAAATGGATAGTTTAGCTTCCTAGCAGTACCTAATTTCCTTAACTGCAATTTTCAATTCGTGGTATTCCAACCAATTCACTGACTTTTACTGAACTCTTGAATTTCATCACAGAAGAAAATGTTCAGTTTGTTTTATACCTTTGGCTATTTATAATAATTTCAGTGATCTTAATTTATAACAGCCTGCAGTAATTTATGCTGCTGCCAATTATGTTCACTAGAGATACATTTAGCTTAAGTAACCTCATATGACTTGCAGTTAAATCATATCAGTTTACTTTTTGCCTTCCAGTTCTCTTGTTTCTTCACAGGTATGTAGGCATTACTGGGGTGGGTTTTAAGATTTGTTTTCTGTATGCAAGGGCTGTTTTTATTTTACTTTATCTTTTAGCTGCTCTACAATAACTCCCTATGTAGTCATTTGCATAGCTCATTTCTTGAAGGATAGTTCGTTCTATCTCTGAAGTAGATTAAATTATCTCACACAGTCTTATAAAGAACGGAGTGTACATGCAAGGAGCTATTGATGATTAATTAGTGTCTCATAAATGTATTGCTTTTTAAAATTCCTATGTCAATTCACACTGCAACAATGGTCAAACATGGAAATTTGTGAATATTCAGAGGCAAATAGATGAGATAGATGATGGTACTGTACAACCACAATGACTGGTAGAGCATGAGAAAAATAATTCTTATTACAAAATAAAGAAAAATAAAGGAATATATTTCCATTATTCTGTTAACATATTTCCTAGTGCTGTGTACAGTCAGTCTGAGCAGAAATTTTTTATGCAGTGTTTGAATTCATCACACTTACTTCCTCCTATATAGAAGTTTGTCTTATTTCTGAATATATTCCATTTTCCCCCTTGCATTTATTATTTCTCAGACTATAGCTGTTTGAAGGTTAATAGGTATAATTCCACCATTCTGTTCTCTCTCTCTGCTGTTTCTTCCTTGCCCAGTCTTCCAAACAATGGCATTTTAGGATTAGAAAAGGCTCTTTTCTTTCCTATCTTCACAGCAATAAACAGAGATACTTAAATATTTTATAAGAAGCTTGAGTTCTTGGAGTGTTTAAGTAGAATATTCTGCAGATGCACCTCAGTACATATGCTTTTGGATCTCCTGACATGTGCAAGAAAACAATTTCCTTGGATTTTTGACAACTTCCATTATGCACTTCTTCCTTTATGGTAACTACTGCATAGTTTAACAGCCTCTGCATATACTGTGCTCTTATCTACACAGAACAGCTGAGCCTTTGATGTGTTTGGAATCATGAAAGTCTTGCCATATGCTTTGGATCTGCATCATGGCACTAACTTGCAACTCATGCAGTTCTACTCAGTAGAAATGATATTTAGCAAAAGCACCTACAGCCAGATTCCACCATGCTATTCACATTAATTAATTACTTACTTTGTCAGTGTTCCTCAATATATTGCCAACTTAACATAAGGGTGACAGAACATGGTTCTATATAAAACAGGTATGTCTTCTACTTTGAGGCATTAATGACAAATTAGCTAGATGTTCTTAATCAGTGCCACTTAGACACACAGAGAAATTTGCTAAGGAAGCTTCAGCAGGGAAGGAGGTATGTCTGGATACTATTGCTGTAGTATACTTCACAATTTATGATAGAAAGCTTTGACTCTGCTCTTCCTCCCACACTTCGTCTGACTCTAGAAAGGTTGTAGTAGAAGAAACCAGGTCCCAAATCTTGACTGCAGTCTTGCATTGGTTTCTTTACTTGATACCTCCAGAAAGAGCAGAAATATCTTTGCAGTCACTTGCAGAGCCAGCATATGATGCAAAATCCATTCAGATCATAAACACACAAAAAATATTTTAGGTAAATAATATGCAAGTTTGAATAATTATTTGGTAAAGATTAAAGTTTTTTGTCCTTACTGCATAAATCGAAAATAAATGATACCACCTGTTCTCTAATAAGAGTTGGTTACTTCTGACAGCTTAGCTACATCTTTGATACTGATACCCACAGCTTTGTTGGAAGGCCACATCAACTGCAAATGATTTGAGTTTTCACTCTTAAATAGTTCCTGATGTATCCTCATCAATCTCCAATGACTGTACCAGGAGTGTTACGCACTATTTATGCATTAGCTGGACAGGCATACATGCTGCAGTCCAATTACACAAACTTCACTTTTTTTGAGAAATATGTGCAGCCAATGTCTGTATTCTTGAATAAAAAGGAAAAAAAAAAAGAAAGTAAAAAAAAAAAGTAAAAAGTAAATACGTAGATGAACTGTAGCTCAGCTTAGATGTCGACAATTGCTTTGGCTGTAGGATGGAAAAGAACACAAACATGGAAAAGGGGAAGGGAGGAAGCTGGAAAGGAGGAGAGTGAAAAAGAGAGGGAAGGAGAGGTATTTTTCTTCTTCCTTGAAACCTCATGGAAGAATACTCGTTTCAAAGTAACTATATGCCACCTTTCTGAACAATACATGTGGTTAAAAGTATTGCGCAGCTTTGTTTAAAGATAGCTACTTCCTGGAAGAGATCAAAGTGTAGCTGAGCAACACATGAACATAAGAACTTCAGCATGGCTGGTCCTTGGCAGATGGATCTAATGCTGCTTGCTAAAAAACACCTTCCCTCCACAAAGTGGACATTTTGAATGTGATACTATTAAGCTTGTGTCAGAGACCTGGTAAAATGCTTGGAGTAGAGTCCATTCCAGTGGTAACTAAATAGATGCCTTCCTGGAAATTAATATCTTTTTCTCAGATAAACTTGTGCATAAAATGAAAACCTTGATTTTTACACTGGATTGGTGAGTTAAAAATATTCCATGCTTTAAAAAATTTTGAAGTTGTGGTAAAAATAAATATTTTAAAAGAAATTTCTAATCCTGATGGTAAAGGGAGAAACTGTCCACAATATAAAGCTGCAACTGATAATGAAGTCTTTATATAGTTATGGGGCTTTTTTAAGGGAACTTACTGAAAATAAGCTCTTTTTTAAACTTGAACAGACAAAAGCTGTTCATTCTTTTCCTATAGGCCAATATTTTTGGGGGGCAGTAAGGGAAAGAAATGAATCCTCCTGACTTTAACTTGTTCCCAGGCATGTCTGGGTTGCTCAAGCATTGGAAGGACCAGAAGATGGGACAACCAGGGATGGGTGATTTATGGATAGGTCTGAGAGAGGAAAGTGAAGATTTATTTTGCTTTCCAATATTTATCAAACTAGAATTTAGGGCTTATAATTAACATGAAGCTATCTGTTTCTGAAGACTCTATCCTTACGAAAAATGATGGAACATTATTGCTCATTTTTCCTATTTGTTTTTAAACATCCTACCAAAGAGTTATGAGATGACTTAGAATTCAAATAAAGGAAGCAATGTCCTAGGAAATGCTTAAGTCAATCAATCCTGGGTTGACAGAGCTAGTTACAGATAAACAGTAGTGTTATTTTGATTATACACATATATTCAAGGGAGTTCATATGCCTTAAAAACTGGCATAACTTCTCAGTGCACAGCTTCACTTGGGAAATGGGAATGCAGAGTTTTCCTATTTTAACTTGTAGTCTCTCCAGCTGTTTCCTGAGCAGCTATTAATATGATGAAATACTTTTGCTTCAGAAGATCCCTTTCATTGTCTTCATGAACCATTTTTGATTTTCTGGTTGACAGGATTACACAAATGTGCTCATACCTTACAAACAACAGTACTCGCTTTTAGTACAGAGTAGCATGATAAGGCATAAAGAAAAGTTAAGAATATCTTACTGAAACAGAAATAGAAAAAAGCAGTGCATCCTGTAGTGGAATGGTCCGTCAGGTAAAGTTTCTTCAACAGAGGCTGTGGTCAGTCAAAGATGCAATCAGATATTCTTCTTAGGTGGTTACCACCAAAATTGATGGAAGCCTTAGTGTGCTGAAACACCATATTGCTTTCCAAACATGTCAGGAGCATTTACACTGACCAATATGGGAAACACAGCTGTAGTGCAACATCTTGTGAAATCTAAAGTGAAAAGATGGGACATTTGTAAGTTTGTTCAGAACTGTCTTCAACAGTGTGAGTACATTTTAGCTGATTAACATACTTGAAAATGAATGCCCTTTTTAACTGCTGGCTTCTGGAGAAGAATTCTGGGTATTTACATAAGTTTACAGAGGTGTTTATATGTACATTTTTTTCACTTATGACCTGAGCTGACCTGGTCCAATGGAGTCTTAGCTTATGTTAGTATGGCACTGAGTTCAAGGTACTATCTTCTACTTCTCAGTAAGTCTTAAATGCACAGATCTTAGATACATCATCATGTTCCAGGTTCTGGTACAGAGGGAGCTCCTGCAGGCAGACAGTTGTCTGCATTCCACTACAGATGTATTTCCTGAGTAATCCAGGTTTAGGACAGAGTGAAGTCAAAGTAGAAGAAGAGAAGTTTCATAGCTAAGCAGATGGGTGGAAATCTTTACATTTGCCATCAGACCTGAGTTGGTTAACGAGCCATTTGTGAAGCTTTAAGTTTTTTATATCCCTTAGTGCGAAACACTGAAGATTATTTTGCAAGATGTGGCACAAGTTTGTCTAATGGAGGTAAAATCTTACTGTTGCTACTCGTTGCATAATCTTTCAGTAAAGATTTTTGAAAGATCTTTCTTTTTCTGCATTATGATTGATAGTTCATGGAAGGATGTTTTCTGTATTCTCCTGCATTTAACAAGTAATTTCTGGCCAGAGCATGAAAGTTAAAGAAGTTAAAGGTACAGTCAAAATTATCACTTTTCTTTTCTTTACATCCCAACAGTCACTGTTGAATCTCTTTTCAATCTATGTATAAAAATAATGAAAGTAATACCATATATGTTAGTAGGTTTTCTCTTAAAAATAATTTGAATAGTATTCTACCGTTTCATAGCCATAAAGAGGAACAATAACACATGTATCTCTGCATCTTGAAGTACCTGAGCAAGCAACAGCTACTATCCTTCTACTATTAGGTGGGATGGAGTGAAAAAGGAACAGGAAATATGGACATGTTTTGGTTTTGGTTTTGGTTTTTTTTTTATTTTTTTTTTTTTTATTTTACTCCCATTGATATTCTGGTCTTTAAGATTTGTTCATTCTCTAATATAGCTAGACTTTTCCTTGTGCAGTGATTGACATACAGTTGTCATTTAGTCTGATATGCCATTTTCTGCTCCTAAGTTTCTTGGATGTTTTTAATTTTATTCCTGAGTGTACTTCTAATATGTGTCTTACTTGACATGTGAATAGACGAACAAAAAATGCAGGAGACTCTGCATGGATTCACAAGAGAAGATCTTGGATAGAACCCTCTTGGGAATATTGCCAAAGTCAAAAAAGACTTTTTGCAATGAACTAATTAATTCCTTCTCTTGCCATGGATCAGAAATTAAACAGAAATGCATAAAAGCTTTAGCTAGAAATATAGAATTGTTTCATTTCATATTTTTTTCAATATTTGTCAACTACAATTCAGTGCAACTTTCTACAATTAACTGACTCTGTGGAGCTTTTATTTTTGTTAATCAACTCCTAAAGAGAGGGCACATAGAAAAAAGTTGCTCCATGTTCTTCTTCTAAATGTAGAGAAAGCCACTTCCTACAAGTCTTACATGTATCTACAGTCCAATGAATTCCCTGTGCATCTTCTTGTAAGTGGTGGAACACATGTAAAAGGTGTTGCTAAAGATATTAATATATCTTAAAGGTATAAGACCTACTAGAATTTATCTAATAATCAATAAGTATTCTCCATTGCATTTTCATAGGCTTAGTGATTAAGCAGTTTTGATGATGAAAGCTTAGTAGTGTTATTTCACAGGAGACTGTGTAAAAAATTTGTCACGAAATTTTAAAATGTAGTTTTTATAAACTAAAGTATTTCAGACCACTGGATTAAGTTTACCCCAGAAAACCTTTGGTACAGTATCAATCCATAATCAGTCGTACAAGATCCAAAATAACTCAAGTCAAATCTGTATGGGCCTGGGGTCATGATTAAGAACTAATTAAGTAAATCTGGCAAATACCGTCACATCTTGAAGTACAGAGTTTTTAAAAAGTTAACAGCCTACAACAATAACTGGGTTTTATATGAAAATGGGATTTCCCTTGGTGAGTTTTTGTCTGTATACAGCATCAATAATAGTAACCCATGAATATAAGTAAAGAGACAAGAGAGGAAATCAGTAAATTGTTATTTTCACTGATACTGATTTTTTTTTGCTTGATATCAGATTTGGGTTTTATTTTCTGCTTTTTGTCCTGCAGTTGGAAGTGGTAAGCAGACAGTTTTTCTCCTTAGAAATTAAAAATATAATTTTTTACTTAAATATTTCCTCCATTGCACTAGTTCTTGACTCTCCTTGCACCACTGGCAGACATTGTTGAACTCAAGGTAATATAGGAAGAAAGATATTATACAGCAGAATTTAAGGTATGTTTACTTACTACAAGGTACTTGATTTTTTAACACAGGAGTAAATTCATGTGAATAGAATAAAGTAAATATTTTTCTGTGGCATTTTCTTGAGAAAGTATTTTTGTTTTTACACATATCACATTGCATGTGTGAAAACAATTTACATATTTAAAGGTCAGGAATTTACAAAAGATAAAGACAAAGAGAAAGAGCAGAAAAAAAAAAAAAAGTTTTTATTCTTGTCTTCCTTGATCTGAATCATGTTATAATTGGAACAGAAACAGCTGTATACCCACTCTCACATCTACTTTCAGTAGTGAGCAGTTGGAAATTTAATACCTGCTTTTTCTCTCCAGTATGTTTCCTCTCATCAGTTTATTTAAAGTCACTGTTTCTCTACTGCTTCATTCCATCACCTCTTTCAAATTCTGTTACCAGTCACTTTATTTATTTGTGTCATCTTTCTGGCAGTTTTCATCCCACTTAGAAACTGCTGCCTCTGCTGTTTTCTGCATTTCTTTTTGATAAAAAAGATTATTTTCCAGATCACAGTGGCTGTATTAAACCCACACTTTAAAGTAAAATTTGCTGAATTTTAATTCTTACATTAAAAGTGAATCATGCAGAGCCACTTAATGTATTAACAATAAAAAATTTAAAAATTAAAAATACAATCTTGCATTAATGGGTTCTTACATTGATTATAATACCAAGTCCTCCATTTTTCTCACAATCATTAAAATACTGGTGCTATTCTATGGGATAGCAGGTACACAGTTTTTTGCCTTAACTGTTAGGAAACTAAGTTATAACAATTTGCCTAAGGTCAGTGAGAAATTATGCAAAAATCTGCTAAATGCTGGTGTGGCAGAGTGGAGGCTTGTTAAATTATACATAGTGGAAAAAGAAAACAATGTTTTTTAAGCTTTCTTTTTCTCCAGAGCAATTAAAATAAAGATCCTTTCTACTTCACTGTGTTTCTTGTAACATGCTTATGCCTGTGTTATGGTTGCCTTCCTACTGAAATGATAGTAAAGCTCTCCAGAGCATTACGGAAGCTGATGTGAGCAGGAGTTATTAACAGCCCTAGCCTTTGGGAAAAGTCGGTCTCGTCAACCCATGAAGTTTGAGTTTATTCTCACCACTCTGTGTCCACAGGCTTGTGAAGGGTTGTTGACCTCCTGTCAGGTTTTCTTTTGAACTGTCAACTTCCCAAAAGCTCGGTTTATGTCCCAATGCAAGCAGAGTTTATCAGGTTTTCTCTGTAACAGAAACAATGAATAAATCACTCCTGTTTGTACTCAGGACCTTTAGAAAGTAAACTTACTAGGGGAAATTTATTTGAGCTGCTGGGTGCCAAATGGCCACGTGGAAAGCACTACTATGTTGCCTATAATAAATAAAGTGCCTAATAAATGAAGTCTGGTCTTTTTACGATGAACACTCCACATTTTGATAAAAAACCAAAAATGGTGCTTTTAGTTTTATGGTGTTCTCTAATGTACCTGAGTGGGATGATGAACTCCTTGCTCGCAAACACAAAGGACTTTACAGTACTGTGATCATCTCCTCATGTTAGTCTGTAATGGACAGTTTCAAGGACATAGTTGCCCCTAAGGACCATTTAAGGTCACTCCTGAATCCTGCTCCTAGGACCTTCCTACATTGCCAGTTTCCAAGGTGCCTGGGGAAACTTTGCTGTGGCAGGCTGTCCCACATGTGGTTGCCCTGGTTTGAGGACAACGGTGCCTGCACAGCTCAAGCATCAGAACAGCCTCATAGGACTCACACCAGCCCCTGCTTAGTGTGCAGCCTCAATGTTTCTCCTGGTAACAGTCAAAACCCATTGCTGTAGCTCGGGAACAAAACATTATTACCCATTTCTTTTGCACTAGTGTATAAGGACAGTCACGCAACTTAGCAGCCAAGGATAACCCATTAGAGACACATCAGTGTGTTGTACTAGGGAAATTGAAGGTATTATCTAAAACAGCATCACAAAAAGCAACACATAAATGTAAGCTTTTGAATCAAAATATCTGGCTATGTTTCAGTCATAGTGAGCAATATTTTTCATACCGTTTTTGGCTTAGGGCTAAGAAGACAGCAGCAGTGAGAGCATATCCATTCCATTACATGGGAAAGCAGTTTGGAAGTGGAAAGAATGGCAGATTTCTGGTCATTAAACAAAACAAATAAAAACAATAAAAATCTCTGTTGCATTTGGCAACTCATTTCTGTCTCTGAGCCAGGAGCAATGCTACCAAATTTTATCATACACCACCACAAACAGTTCAATATGTGGAGTCTTGACTACTGGTGTCATTGCTGGCCTGTTAATCTTCCTCAGCAAGACACCACTCTCCTACTTATGGAAACACATTGGTTTCTGTGACAATATATCAGTCCAGATTTGGAGAATGACTGAGTGTTTTGGGGCAAGTAGGCAATGAAGTTGGCTGTAGATGAATTAAAAATCAGTAAAGGATCAGTTAAGAAACTTCTGCAACTTTTCTCAGTGATGACTGAAAGCATGAAGTTTTAGAGACTACCTTCATACATCCTATGGAAATTACCAAGACAAAGATGATTCCAAAAAGGCCAATGTGGTGGGTTAATCTTGGCTGGCTGCCACCCAGCAGCTCTCTCATTCCCTCTCCTTTGTAAGAAAAGGGGAGAAAATAACTTTAAAAAGTTTTAGATTGAGATAAAGACAGGGAGATAACTCATTCATTGCTATTGTGGGCAAAACTGACTCAACTTTGGGAAGATTAATTTATTTTATTGCAAATTAATAACAGAGTAGGCACAAGGGAATGGAGAATTGGGTTTTGTTCAGTCCATAACACTTGTCTCTATTGTTCTTTCCTCTTCATGCTCTTTCCTTGCTCCAGCATGGACTTTTTTCCATTCCAGTCCTTTGGAAATGGACTTGTCACATAAAACCTTGTCACATAAATCCAATGTAAAAGGATATTTGTGAGTTCAGGGTCTAAGCTTGTACCTTATGCCCATCCAACTGCAAAGGTCAGGGGTGTTAAACAATTGGGTTTTAAATAGCTTCCAGGCTGCAAATAGATATAAATGAAACTTGTAAAAGCAGCTTATCAACAAATAACACACCAAAAAATAATATAAGTGGTCTTGGCAGGTAGCTTAGACATATAAAGGAAAATGCACAAAAATAAAATGAAATGAAAGAAATTAAAATTACTCTGAGACCACTCAGAAAACTTGCTGAGGTCTCACTGTGACCAGTCATAAGAGTTCTATGAACCTGCACCAAACAAGGATTTGGGCCTCCAAATTTGCTTCAGGCAAGGATGTGAAGCAAGACCCATGATAAAAACTCCCTGCAGAGTATGATGGGCTAATTTGCTAAACAGATCTCATCTTACATTCATGAGAAGTACTGTGTGAAACTACTACTCTAAAATTATGGTTTAGAACATTTTATTAGGCTAAATATTTGGGGACAATAAGAGTAATAGTGAAGTCTTGTTTGAAAGCATACAGTGCACTGCTTTTGTGACAATCTTTTTATTGATATTGAAGATAAACTTTAGCCAGCTCTAGGCTACAACTCCAGCAGTATTTGGTAAGTTCTGGGCAATGATCTCAACTAAATATAAGTGTAATTAATAACAAGAAGCAGCCTGACAGAACAGAAAGTCTTTTTGTACTATTCTTGGTTTGCTCTACCTAATTCATCATGCCCATGTTGATCAATGTAGTCAAGACAGGAAAAAACACATACTTGACACCTGACTGGAATAGCCAAGACCTTGGGAAGAAAGTCCTTGGCTTTTCCTCCAAATTTGGTGCCTCCTGAGTGATGTGCTTCCAAACACAAAGCCTGACAGCTGGGAATGTTTATGCTGAAAATTTAATTTAATTTCTGGGTTTCCTTACAGATAGTTTATGCCCTTTAATGGTCTGATGGTCTTCTTGAACAAGTTCATTACTTAAACAAACTTATATTGTGTAATGTATAAAGACTGATGAAATTGGAATAATGCAAATAACTTACATTTTCTTCAGAGAATGTCCTGTAGTATTTCACTGGAAGAAGTGAAGCCATTTATGACTTGCAAGACTGTCAACTTATGAGCCAGGATAACTTGGAGAGATGGAGAGAATCAACATATATGTTTGTTTCTCTACAATAAATTCATAGGAAATATAATGAAGTACAAATAATAAATCATCCATTTAGAAAACATACTGTCAATGCAACAAAACGCTTTAAAACATACTAAGTGAATTCAGTTCAAAACATACTACACACCAAGGTGTCTGGAACTGAAAAAAACATAAGCTTTGTTGTAACTGTATCTTTATCAATTGTACCTGGAATAAAAGGCAGGTAGTCTACGAAGCACTGCAATAACTCACCTTTGACTGGAGCACATGAAGATCAGTCCTTCCATGTAATACATGCAAGGTTTGACCTCAACTAGGGCTTTAACTGATAATGATATTTATCTATTGCTTATATCAAAACATGAAGTAGTAGAATCTTCTTAGCCACTTAATTGTTTTCACTAGTAAATGATAACAGTTCCATTTATACATTTTCCCCCAAGATGACTTCAGAAATTAACTCCTACATTTTAAAAGCAGGAAAAAATGGACATAAAATTCACACATATCACCCTTTTAAAAAGATACAATTTTTAGCTATTTCCAAAACCAAGTTTCAAGTGTCCTTTTGTTTCCAGTTATCTTTTTTCCTTTTTTTTCTTTTTTTTCTTTTTTTTTTTTTTAATGCAACAAGGTTATATTATTTCCTAAATCTCAAAATAATTAAGCTGAAAACAAAGAGATTTCCTTACACAGAATCTTATTAGCATCTACCTATCTGGATTGATTTGCAGAGGGACTGGCATTTGTCAGTACAGTGGCTTGTCTTGCTTTACTTAACTGTGAAGCAGCAGCAGTTGGTCATCCTCTTCGTCCTTGGCAGTAAAAGGGAAATGGGAAGAGATGAGGATCTGGGATGATCTCATCATCATCTCCAGATGAGGTGAGGAGCATTCTTTAATAAAGCAGGAGCTTCCTGCTACACTCATCCTACCTGCCTCCTGCCTAGTCCTGGCACTGGCTCTCATCTTCAGTTACTTGTATTATGGGATGTTTGTCAATGCTTACCTCTAAATTAGTAACTTACATGGGGCCAGGAGTCAGATCTAAACACTGTCCTGTGACTGTCTGTGCTGATTAATTGCTAGTTTTCTCTCTGGAGTGGTTTTGGCCAGATATCAGACCATCATGGACAACATCACTAAGGGTCCAGGGAGTAGTACATGGGCCAGAGACTCGTCTAGAGGCACTCTGGGTGAAGCCACTCTATTTTGGATGGAAAAGTCTCTACTCATATTGTGTCATGCCCTCATGCTTTTCTCCTGGGCCAGACTCTGTACATCTTTCCAAAGTGGAAAATGTTAGTCTTTAAATCTCTAAATTTAGTCTGGTTTATTTAAGTTGGAGTAGTTTAGGAAGCCTCACACAATCTACCATCAGAGGGAAAAGGAGTGCTTGGTGAGGGAGCTGCAGTAAACAGTTAGTGATAACCCAGTTGCCTTGCTGATGGCACTTTTTCCAGCAGAATGGCATGATCCCAAAAAAAGTGCATCTGTATGTAGCCTAAATTCCAAGGTGAACTGCATATACCTGAGGATTACAGAGCTCTTAGAAAACAATCCGTAAATGGAGTGTGCAAAGAGAAAGGAACTACCATTTATTTAAAACATAAATGTCTAACTTGGGTCCTGTGGTCACTGTAACATTTACATTAAAGAGAGAATTAAGCAGTTTGCATTGTCTATTATTCACATTTTCTTTAATGGTGTCTCATTAGGCAGGCCACATGCTTGGGGTTCTTATTTGCTAATAATTCATAAAAGATATCACTTGCTACAGCTATTTATGGATATTGACAGGTGTGTCTAACAAGGAGACAAAGTATGAATCTCCATTATTATTATTTTTATTTTATCTGTAACTGTTCATGCTAGTAATTTGCAAACATATCTCAATGACTGACATTTCAGAGTCCCCAGACAGGATGCTTTTGAACATTGACCCCTATGGAATGAAACATCTGTAGGTACTGAAGAATTCTTCCTTTCGTCCTTTATTTTTTCAGTGTCTCTTGCCCACTAGGGGCTTGCTCTCTAGTAAAATCTTTGGGAAATGAGGAGGAAAATGAAGGACCAAATATTGTTTTTCCTCATACTATCGCCTTTTTCTGTGTATTTTGACTTGTGACTGCAGACAGTTAAAGACCCCAAATGATGTATGTGTATGCATGTATAAGCTTGGGTAACAGCAAGCATAAGATAGGGAATATTCCTGAATGCCAGAAAAATGAATGATGAGTCCAAAAGTCACACTAACAATGTTAGACAAAGTTAAACTTGTAAAGAAATCCTATAAAACTTTATTTCCATTAAAACATACTGTAAGCATAATTGAAGACATTTAATAATCTAGTATAGTGAATATCCATTCTCCTAAAAGTAATTTGCTCTACAGATAATTGCTACTTGGCTGAATCATTGTTTATGGCTATTAAATAATTATTCAAGTGTACAGTTTGGATACGCAGGCGTTCTGTGCCTCCTGATGAAGAAAATCAGGTTAAATGCTAAATATGCACAATATAATATTCAATCGACTTACCATATTCTGGACCTATAATAATCACCAAGAGAAATGGTTAATTTTCTATTTTCATTACCATCTTTTTTATGCAAAGAAACATTAATACATTAGTAGGTTTCACTTCATAACTTTATGACTGACACTTTCCTATTTCCCGGAGATAACAGGTGACACATAAAATAAATGTTTTGCCTGAGGTAATGAAAAGAATTGAAAGAGCTATCAATGAAATAAAGTACCGATTTTTATGTTGATGGTCATGTTTGTGCCCCAACTCTTCTGGATCATTACTTTTGGGCTCATACGTTTTATATTTTTTTAAAAAAATGTTTTACCTCCAGTTAGAAATCAAGTAGCACCCTTCAAAGATTAAGATATTTCTTGATTTCAGCATATTGGTCTCGACTAACCTAGATTGTTTGATGGCTTCTAATTCTTCAGTGCTACCATTCAGGTGTGACCTGTCTTTTCCCTAAAACCTGACAGATAGTGATCAACTGAATCTTGAGGGGGATTCAACTTACATATTTGTTTTGGTTTTCATTAGTAGAAAGTAATAGGTATTATTTTGTCAACCAAGTCATGTTTAAGACTTACTGTCAGGCACAGAAATCTTTGTAATGCAGGCAAGCCTGAGAGTTTATATCTACACGATTTGTGTTCCTGCACTTGAATTTTAATTGAGTAACTCCCAGGATAAAGCATACTTTTGTTCATTTTGGAGGAACAAGCAAGTGAAATCTGCACAAATCTGTACACATACATATAAAGGGTAGTTGACCTGCTTATTTAATAACTCCTAGCTTCCTCTTTTTTACCTATCCAGACACTCTCTCAAGCACACATCCTTTAACGTAGCAGTGGCATGTCCAGTCAGTCTATCAATGTTTTATTATGCAGATGTCATTGAGTTACTTTATGAAGTACTCCTTTTATCTTAAGATATTATTCTTACTAAAGATATCTTGTACAATAATTACTGTTAAAATCACAAGAACATAGAGTTCTACATTTGTTACAAGTCAAACATCACTGTAAATGTTTTTCATTAGATTTGGAATAGAATTATAAGCTATGTAAAAACTAGAAAAAAAAAATCATAAAAATGGAAATGCAAACATTAGATCAAATTACCATGTCTTGTCTTAGAAATTCATGTAATTAGCTATACTTCTCAGCTTCAGGCTAGCCATGCTTTATTTACATAGCAACACAGTGGTTTAGCGTTTTGAAAGACAGAGTTAAGAAAAAGTTGCATCATTTATCTTCTTGTTTTTCTCCAAGTCAGTCAATGCTATAGTATGTTTTAAATCAATATCCAACGAATCATATTTATCTTGTCACAGAATCACAGGGACCTCTGCACATCATCTAGTCCAACCCCCCTACCAAAGCAGGGTCACCTAGAGCAAATTGGTGGGTTTTGAATATCTCTGGAGACAGAGACTCCCCAGCCACTCTGGGGAGCCTGTTCCAGTGCTCTACCACCCTCAAAGTAGAGAAGTTCCTCCTCATGTTTAGATGGAACTTCTTGTGTATAAGTTTGAGCGCATTACCTCTTGTCCTCTCACAGGGCACTACTGAAAAGCGACTGGCCCCTTCCTCTTGACACCCACTCTTTAAGTATAGATGTTGATCAGATACCCCCACAGTCTTTTAATTTCCAGACTAGAAAGACCCAAATCCCTCATCCTGTCCTCATAAGATGCTCCAGACCCTTAATTATCTTTGTAGTCCACTGCTGTACCCTCTCCAGCAGTTCCTGGTCCTTCCTGAACTGGAGATCCTAGAACTGGACACAGTACCCCTGATGGGGCCTCACCAGGGTAAAGCAGAAGGGCAGGATAACCTTCCCCGACCTGCTGACCGCACTCTTCTTGATGCACCCCAGGATGCCATTGGCTTTCTCAGCCACATGGCTGGCTCATGGTCATCATGTTGTCCACCAGGACTCCCAGGTCTTTCTCCTCAGAGCTGCTCTTCAGCTGGTCAGCCCCCAACCTGTACTGGTGCAGGGGGCTATTCCTGTCCAGGTGCAGGAACATACACTTGCTCTTGTTGAATTTCATCATGTTTCTCTCTGTCCAACTCTCCAGCTTGTCCAGGTCTCCCTGGATGGTAAAACAGCCTTCTGCTGTGTCAGCCACCCCTCCCAGTTTTGTATCATCAGCAAACTTGCTGAGGGTACATTCCATCCCTTCATCCAGGTCATTGATGAAAATACTGAAGAGGATTGGACCTAATACTGACCCCTGGGGGACCCCAGTTGTTACAGACCTCCAACTAGATTCTATGCCACTGATCATGACCCTCTGAGTTCTGTCTTTCAGCCAGTTTCCAATCCACCTCACTGTCTGTTCATCTAATCCACACTTCTTCAGCTTACTTATGAGAATGTTGTGGGAGACAGTGTCAAAAGCCTTGATGAAGTCAAGGTAGACTTATCTTACCATAAAGTTTGTAGTATTCTATTCTCATGCATAGCTGGCACCGATCATTTTTGACAAAAAGAAAGCAATTTTATTGATTAGAACAATTTTGTTCAAACTAGGAAGTACTGTTGAAAGAAATTTCTGTGCTATATTTGAGAATGAGTGCTACAGCAGTGATCAGAGAACAATAAAGTATATCCTTGTCCTTTTTAAATTAAACTCTTCCCTTCATAATCAAAGGTCCCATTGAACACAATAGAAGTTCTGATTGGAAAAAGGAGGGAAAGAAAGATAAGGTCTAGAGTGAGCAATTTGTTTAAGGTGATAACAGTCAAGTAGAAGACTTTGCTGAGAATCTGTAACTGGGGTCTTTCACATATGGATTTCATGTGGAGGAAAGAGGGAGTGAATGACAAGTAGCCTGGCAAGCATGTCTGGTACCAGCTCTAAACCCAGGACTGCTGGGACTGAAATGAACAGCGTGAGAGACCAGGAGCTTGTCCCTTCACTGTCCTCATCTTCCCCTCTCATCTCTCCCTGCCTGAAGGAAGTGAGAGGAAAAGGAGCAGGAAGGAGAATAAAAAATAGACGAAGGATGCCAAAACTCCTTAAATTCGTAATCATGTTGCAGCAATGCTCCTTGTGTGTAGGTACAAATGAATGCCTACAGCAAGGTTATGGATACAATTTTCTCAGTGGCTGAGCCTATGACCTGGTCTTAGACAGCAGTATGTCTCAGGGCTAAAAGAGATTAAATCCACAAAATTACAACCTGGGCCAGAGTTAAGGCCAGGTCTTGATAACCCACAATGATAAACATCCTGGTCTTCATACCGGTAATCTCAAGTCAGTGTGACTTGTTCTGGGGAAAATTACCTACTTTGAGCAAGGTGCTTGGATCAGACTCCCATGAATAACTAATTGTTCAAACTACAGGTTATAAAAATCCCAGATCTTCAGCTAACACCTCCATTTTCTGTAAGCAGTAATTACCCACACATACAGAAAATGCTAATCACTTACCACCTCTCCTTTTAAAACATCCTGCTTTCTTCCATTGTTTCACAACTACTCCTCCTCTATTATTTCAGTAGCATAAGTTAAAATTAAAGCAGTAGTTTTCAGTTTCCACCTGTGGTGTAGGTTCCACCTTCTATTTCGGATTTCTGTTGAAAAGTTCATTCATATTTTCCAGCTATCCTGTAGTTTAATGAAAGTCAACCACTTTTTCTTATAAGCCTTAGCCTGATGAAATGAATTATGGATGTCCAAGTCCTAAAGAGTTGTCTGGTTGGACATAAGGAGGCACTGGCATCGAAAAGTTCAAAGTAAGGTCAGATTTTCTGAAAGACAATTGAAAGGTTTTAATTCATGTCAACTTGCTTGGAAGGAAACTGGAAGTTACATCTCCCAAAGAAGATGGCAGGAGGCATCTTATTTGGAAAAGCAGTACCAAGACTCTGCAGCACATTGAGGTGACCTATTTATGTCCTACTTGATCCATGTCATTTGGGAGTGTTAAGAGGAAAACATTACAGAAATCCTGACTTTCTCTTCTATTATTATCTGCAGCATTATACTAAAAATAGCCATATATTCAGATATCTGTAGTATGAATTGTTCTTGGGGCTAATGTTTTGGAGGGTTTTTTTCCTCATGGCTAAGACTTACCCAGATTTTGGTAAGCCATCTGTCGAATGAAAGAATATTGAGCTCTTTAGTAGTTCCAGCCGTTAATAACAAGAGATGAAATAATACATACTGAGCAAGGCTAGCAGAATAATTATCAGCTCTTAATAAAGCTAAAGTAGAGGATAACAGGCAACTCATTTAAAATAAAATTATATATTTTTTCCACCAAAGAGAAGAGTTTCTGGACAATGCTACCACATATGAATTTAAGCACATTTGCCCACATTCTCTTAAACATAAATAATTGATGACAATGACAGTGACACTGACAATATAGTAGGAACATCCTCAATCTGCTTAATGGATGAAATTCGGTTTGTGTAGAGGGCCTGAATAGGGCTAAGAAAGTAATATGACCATTGCAGTTTTAGATAATGAAATAATGAGAGATTCAGAATATATTCAGAGAATGCAGGCTAAAATTCCTCTTGAATCTGATATGCTACAATTCAAACACCTTATTTTTGAAATATAGTTTTCAGAATTTATACTGTGGTTATGTAGCTGACACAGCAAAGCAAATTAATTAATGTATGTTACATGTTGCTGTAAATTGTCCCTAAACTTTAGGAGCTGAGCATAAATATGTCCCCAAAAGGAGGAATTGCTCCACTTTTCCTTCAGTGAGGTTTATTTTGGATTTTTGGCACAGCTTTTTCATCTGGGATTTAAATATTTTACTGTGCTGACAGCCTCATATAAAAGCTGTGACTCCTGTTGAAGTCAAGGCAGCTGAGAGGACTCAGCCCAGAGAAGTACAGTTCTGGGGCTGATTCACATTCTTCCTGGCTGGTTCTCGGAGTGTGGGGGTGAGCGGGGTGCTGTTTCTGAGCAGACTCACATGCTACTGACCTCTCAGGGAGATGGGGAGATGAGCCTTCAAAGGTCAGGAGAGACGGGCCTCTTCTTAATACAGTATTACTGATATTTTGTTTAAATATTATTAGTAAGCATCACTAAGGAAACTAATGCTCTTTAAACTCAGATGTATAATTCCTTTCCCATTTCAGTCTTATATGATGTGTTACAGAACATATTTATAAAAATCTCTTTGTTTCTAGAAAGGAAGTATTACATTAAACTCTTTTCCCTAACCTTGTTTTTCAGATACACTAAAAATTTCAGAAGCTTTTTTTTTTTGCTTTTTTCATTGAAATTTGGAATTTTTTCATTTAAATTCATACTCAACAAGTAGTAATATTGTTGTACTTTTATTTGTATTATAGAACCTATATAGAAAAACAATTTGAGATGCAAAAAAAGAGCTTTGGAATAAAGGCGGCTGGACACATTTTCAAATATTTTCCCAAATACTGTAAAGAGATTTGTAAAACAAGATGTTAAAATGTTAATGATCTCCTACAATAAAAAAATCAAAAGCACCAATCCCGTTATAATGGAGATTCATATACTATATGGACCTCTGGAAATTGGAAAATATCCTTTCATACACTTGCAGCATAATGGATATGAAACCTTAATTGAGTCCACAGAAGCATAGTTTACTATATTGATATTTCTCTGCACAGGCTCAGCTGGCTTCTTTTAAAGTTAAGCCTTGCATAGCTTTAATTCTGAGCCACATCGAATTTGTTTCTCATGTATCTTCATGAAGCCAGTTGAATTACAGTAGTGTAAACTTTGTATAAGAGCAGCACAAGAGCTGCACAAGAGCTCATGCCTTTTAATTTAAATGCTGGTACATATCAAATAATTTATAATAGTTTATCTGTATTGTTTATGAGGGACTTTTAAGGGCATATGCTTGCTGAAAAATATTTCTTTTCCAACAGTAATGTCAAAAGCTTTGTGAAACAGTCTTTTGAGCTAAAGCTATTTTATTCATGGGCTCATATATACAAAAAACAACCAACAGCAAAAACAACAAACAAAAAACAAAAGCAAACAAACAACTTCTATTCCTGTTACGGGATTTTGTTTCGAGAAGGTTCCTAACCACAGAAGGGCTCGTGATCAGAAACTGGCTGAAATTTAAATCTGGATGGAGATGCAGAAAGAAGACTGTGTGAAACTTGCTTCTTACATGATGCATAAATGTTGGCTTAACTTCTTTCTAAGGACTACAGAAGGTATGTCCAACTACAGGCAATATCCTTCGTCATGATATTTAATCCTCTGAAACTGAAATGCATCCCAAATCACTGTTATTGATTGTTATTCTATCAATTAGAATGGATTTCTAGTACTACTTGATTCCCATTTAAAGTTTCTGTCTTTGGACAGACTTCTGCGTTACTGGTTATTTAAAACAAATAAATGCCATTTGTTTTAAATTATTGTTGGGTGTATAAATGCCTTCCCCATGCCAGTCCATTATACATTTAAAACAATGAATTTATTGTCTTTTTCCCTTTTTTTTTTCTTTTTTTCTTTGAAAGGTATACAAATCTGTCTATATTGGTCCTTATATGAATAAAAGGTCAGTTCTCTTGATAATTCTGATGGTTCTTTCATCCAGTTCTCCCTATCTAATGTTTTTCTTCTTGAACGGAATGACTAAAGTTTCACATGATATTCCCAAGTACCACCACTGTGATCAGTGATGTGAGCATTTCTGTATCTTAAATACAAATGCCCCAACTGATGCATCCATCAGTCTTTTTTTTTTCACTGTCAAATGGATGATTCAGTCTTGGGACTGTTAACATGCCTTTTTTTTCCTCCAGAAATTCCACAAGTGAACTCTCCATTTATAGCCCAAAGTTTTGGATTTGTATGTACATAATGCTTATACATTTAGCTGACACATTTTGTTCTGTTCCCTGATTTCTATACTTAAAGCTACCCATTTTTTCCTGAATTGTATTACTGTGATTAATCTCCATGTTGCTTCCCACAGAAGTCTTATCAGAACATCACCTTTGCATTCTTCACTGTTTTTACTGTAGACTTCATAGTGAAATAACAATGACCACTCCAGAGTTCTGTGGCATTACTTCTCGTTCTCTGTGCACAGCCTAGCACAGCTGACACAAACTGCTGCCACTTTGGCTGTTTGCATAAGGAGGACCAGAAATGTCTCATTGAAACATACACAGCAAAATTCTTAAGATTCCCTTAAGAAAACCTGCCATGAAGGCCAGGAATAACATTGAAAAACTGCAAGCTGTGCAGTATTTTCTGTGCTCACTTTTGCAAACTGTTTAACATATTGTGTTTTATGTTGTTAAATGGATAAAGTATCACAAATATATGTAGTAAATGCATCATAGCTAGTTGACTTCCCATAGACCAAGTATCCACTCTAACATGATGAGCTCAAAAAAAAAAAATAGTGCTCCCAGTATGGGTCTAAATACCCAGTGACCCACAAAGGTTTTTATACCAACCTTATCTGTTATATTTGCATTCTAGTTTGTGTGGATCACAGTCACACACAGTGGCTGTGTGGTTTGGGCTTTTGTGGTGTACTTTTTTGTCTCCTAGAATTCTTCTCATTCTTTTCTAGATACTCTTCAGTTTGGCAATGTCTTTGTCATAGTGCAGTGTTCCTACTGATGCTTCACCAATGATGAAATGAGAACAGATTTGTTGCCTCATTTTTTTACATAAATCATATCAAAATATCAAAATATGGAGTCAAAAATAGTATTTGCTTTTGTTATCCAGTGTTCTCCTTTTTGACCTTTCTGATTTCATGACATTGGTTCTATATCAAAAGATGACTTTTTCTTCTTATCCCAATCTTGGTCTACAGGGTTTCCCAGCCCTTCTTGCATGGTATCAGCTCCAAACAGCATACATTGAACCTTAATTCCATCTTTTGTCACTATAAAAAATATCAAATGTATCTGAGAGCTAAAGAGTTCTTTTTGAGCCTTTAAGATGCTTCTAATGTTGGTGGTAAGTACATGTTCTCAGTGATATTTTTCTAGCCAATTGCAAACATTCCTGATGACAATTTCATCTTCACTATGCTTCCTCAGCATGTTTCTGAGAATCACGTAATCATAGAATACCATTTCAGACAGTGCCAAAAATCATACTGAATTCAAAATATATTGCATTTATCAACATTTCCTTATCCTTTAAATGATTTGCTATATTAAAAAAAAATTATTTGGCTTGATTTATTCTTAAAGAACAAATGGTGGGTACTTTTTATCACTGTCTTGTCTTCTAGATACTTAAACTGGTTGCCTAATGATTTGTTGCAGGGATTACATTTGAGTGCTGTGAGCCATAATTTTCCAACTCCTCCATACTCTCCCTTTCAAAGATAAATAATATGTTTGTAATTCAGTTCTCCACAATTCTTAAACATAATTGCTAGTAATTCAGTTGTTATATTGTCTAGTTCTTTAGTGCCCTAAGGTGAATCAGAACTTCCTTACTTAAATAAACCTTTCTCATCTAAAATGTATTTAGCCTAGATTTGTTATACTTTTTTTTTTAATGAATATATTTAAAGATTTTGTTACTGTTAATATTTTATTTTGAAAATGAGACAAAGGTATTTAATGTTCAAATTTTGTCTGCCTCATTCACTTCTAGCTCCCCCCACCTCCCTGTTTTTTTGGTTTTTTTGGTTAACTTATCTACAGTTGTGGTTTTTGTTGTTTTTGGTTTTTTTTTTTTGAACCCAGAATATGACACCTTTTGTTCTGTATCTTGCTCCAGTTTGTAGGGACATTCAGTAAAATGTAAAACCAGCTTTCTATTTCTGTTGTTCCACAGCTGTAATTCCATCTATAAGTAAACTATGTTATGATTTACAGAGTTGCCCTACTGCTACCCTCAAGGATTAATCCCTCATATGAAGGAATTAGTAACTAACTAACTTTTACACTAGGAATTACACCAAAACACTGTTTATTAATTACACCTTTTCCTTTTGTTCACTACCTCTTGACAAGTTCTAGTGGGATTACATCAATTTACACAAAAAGAAAATTTGGAGTCATGTATCCTCCCAATACTAAGAATCTGTTTCTCATGCAACAGAAAACAGTTTGATAGGCAATTATATTGGTATAGCCTTCTCCTATACATTTTAAATTTGACTTCTGGACCCCCCTTTTTCTTTGTAAACCTGTAGCAAAATATCTACAGAATTAATCCAGTACAGTTCAAAGAAAGAGTGACCCCCTAAGCTGACAACACTTTGGAGGTTGTGCAGCTGTCCAACTTCAAAGGCAATGAAACCAATAGATCTTCAAGAGACTTTTTTATGTCAGTTTCAAAGATCATCCTTTAATCCACTAAAGACAAATCAGAACATGACCCTATTGCTTCAGCTACTGGCTTGAACATCGTCTTTAGTTTCTTTTTCTGATCTTTTATCCTTATTCTTTGTTCCCACAATCCTCTGGGTGGTATCACAGTATTTTTCCTGGACCACATGTGACACTGATGAGATATTCATCTATATAGAAGAAAAAAGAAGCACCTAAGGACATAATCTCCAGCTTTGAACTGTGCAACTATTGGTGGTGGCAGTGATGCTGCCGCTGTACGATATCTACATCACATCCACACAAAGACATATTGTGCTAAGACTGTAGTTCTCTCTCATGTCCTTAAACTTGGCAAGGAAGGTGACTTCCTTCCCTTGATCCCTCCTACACTGTTTCTTCAAAGCTTGTATAAGCTTTGGATACTTAAGCTCAGAATCAAAAAGGAGGTCTATAGGACAGGTGGACTGGGAGGAATATAGAGAAACCGTCCGAGCGGCCAGGAACCACATCAGGCAAGCAAAAGCCCAAAGAGAACTGAATCTGGCCAAGGACATCAAAGCCAACAGGAAAAGCTTTTATAGATATGTCAGGTAAAAAGGCAAGACTAGGGAGCCTGTGGGCCCTCTCTGGAAGGAAACGGGAGACCTGGCCACCCAGGACATGGACAAGGCTGAGGTAATGAATGACTTCTTTGCCTCAGTCTTCACTGTCAAGGGCTCTAGCTGCACTGCTCAAGTCATAGAAGGCAAAAGCAGGGGCTCTGAGAATGGAGAACTGCCCACAGTAGGAGAAGATCAGGTTTGAGACCACCTGAGAAACCTGAAGGGGCATATGTCAATGGGACCAGATGAAATCCATCCATGGGTCCTGAGAGAGCTGGCAGATCAAGTTGCCAAACTACTTTCCATCATATTTGAGAAATTGTGGCAATCTGGTAAAATTCCTGCCAATTGGAAAAAGGGGAACATAACCCCAATATTCAAAAAAGAGAAAAAAGAGGACCCAGGAAACTACAGGCCAGTCAGTCTCACCTCTGTGCCTGGCAAGATCATGGAGCAGATCCTCCTGGAATGTTAAGGTACATGGAACATAAGGAGGTGGTAGGAGACAGCCAACACGGCTTCACCAAGGACAAATCCTGCCTGACAAATTTGATGGCTTTCTATGATACTGCCACAAATTTGGTGGATAGAGGCAGGACAACAGATGCCATCTTCCTGGACTTATGCAAAGAATTTGACGCTGTCCCTCATGACATGTCCCTCATGTCCCTCATCCTAGTCTCCACATTGGAAAGTCATGGGTTCAATGGATGGACCACTCAGTGGATAAGGAATTGGCTGGATGGCCACACTCAAAGTGTTGTGGTCAATGGCTCAATGTCCAAGTGGTGGCTGGTGATGAGTGGAGTCCCACAAGGGTCAGTACTGGGACCAATACTATTTAACATCTTTGTTGAAGACATGAGCAGTGGGATGAATGCACCCTCAGCAAGTTTGCTGACGACACCAAGCTTGCTGGTGCTGTTGACATGCTGGATCTTTTAAGGTCCCTTCCAACTCTAACAAGTCTGTGATCTATGATTCTATGATACCTTTTGTCCTTTGAGTCAACTGTTAGCACTCAAATGACAAGACTTTTTTTTTTTTTTTTTTTTTTTTTCTGAAGGATGAGAATATAGCTTATTTGAAAAAGTTTGTGTGGATTGTTCCCTTTCTCCGCAGATGATAATTACACTACTGCATGAGAGCAATAGAGATATAGAAAACTAATGGCTTCAGCTATACATATAGCAAAGGTAGTGCTTGAGTGTGAACAAGAGAATATACTACTGCACTGAGGTACCTGACTGGCCTACATGAAATCTATAACATCAGATGAAATTGTACAAAACCAGGTTATAGAAAAAAACCATCTCTCACACAAGCAAGAAAATTTATCCTTGAATCATATCTGACCTTCCAAGAAGCTATAACCATTTCTTGTCCAATTGAATTGACAGTGGTGGAAGTGAATGTGATAAGTCAAGGTACAGCAAGCACTGTTCGTGCTGTGCAAATAGTACTGATGTACATTAAATCATGACCTACAAAAATGACAAAGGTAGAAAAATTTGGCATCACAGCCTCAGCAAATTGAAAAGACGCAGGTTTTACCTTAAGAAATACTATAGCTTCTAAGATATACAAGTGAATGAAGTTATTTTCTCAGATATTACTGTTTTCTGTGTTGCAAAATATCTCAGTCCTAAATATTCAAAATACTAATTAGGCTTCTGCTATGCTGGGAGGCTAGCCACAGACTAAAGAGTTTGTTAGTCATACACACAGCACGTTCTCTAATACTTAAAGCTGTTTGCTTACTTCTTTAGAAGTTTCTCAGTTGCATGCTCTATGTTTTGAGCTGGCTACCTGGTGAACCAAATTTTCATGTAGATTATCTAAAGGTGGGTAAATTGGAGTTTAGGGATGACTTTCAGCTGTAAGACTTGTTTGAGAGAATTTTCATGAAGTTCAGCTAAGGCAAATGAAATTCTTCCATTTGGAGTAGAGCAGCCTCATGCAACACTTCAGTTTGAGCTCTAGCTGTCTAGAAAAAACCTTTGCTGGGAATGATTTGTCCATATAGACACCAAATTGAACATTTACCTGAAGTGTGCTCTTGCCGAAAACAAGGGTAGCTGCATAAAAAAAAAAAAAACATTAGAAAAAGTGTAATCAGAAGGTCAATGAAAGTGATTATTGTCATCTATTTGGCACTTGTGATGCTCATCTGAAATACTATGTCCAGACTGGGACCCACCAGAACAAGTGAGGGATCAGAAAAAAGTAAGCGTCTAACAGAGGGTCACCACACTGCTCAGGGGACTGGAGTCCCTGACAGGGGGGAGTCAGAGAACAGATTTTGCTCAACATGGAGAGGGGAAAGGGAAACTACCTACAAGTTACAGAGAAATGGGGTTCATGCTTTTTTTTTTTTTTTTTTTTTTT
>VZRU01001846.1:562204-607249 GCA_013398155.1 Pedionomus torquatus
TAAAGGAAAATTGATTGAAAAAGGAAAAAAAAATATTCTCAAGTAGGAGAGGGGCCCAGAGAAGATGTGATATCTCTACTTAGCACAAGGCCCAGAACAACCTAATGTAACTTTACATTTAGCCGTGCTTTGAGTAGGAGTTTGAACAGAAGTTTCCAGAGGTCCCTTCCTATCCATCTTCCTCTATGGTACTAAATATGAGATCCTACATATAATTCACAAAATTTGAAATGTGTTTGGTACTAACTTCTTTCCTGCACTGAGACCCCCTTGTAGTTAGCAGCTGCAGCAGTACTCTCATGGGGACTTCAGTCTCAGGTTTCAAAAGTGGCAAACAAGCAGAAAACTACACTGTAAAGAACTTTGTTCTGAATATTAAAATTCTTTATAGCAGCAAGGAAATCAGGAAAGACATATTAAGAAATTTTGTGTATGTGTCGGAACCACATGAACTTCTATGCCTCTAATCTTTATCCTTAAACACCTGTAATGCTGATATACTCAGGAGTGCACAGAAGACACCTATTGACTGGTCAGCTGAATCATTCCCTAGGTTTTAGTTCCATTTTGATAGATTTTAGAGGAACATATTTCAATTTTTACCAGTGAAACAATATTTAATTAAAAGCCCGCAGATGATTTTGTACTGTATGTGTAATATTACTATAAAATAAAAATACTGTAATGTAACATTTTTTTTCTACATAATTTGCAGAAGATTCAGTTTTGTTTAGATCTGAAACACATACATATTTCAAAATTTAAAAACCCTTCAAGAAGTGTGACTTCCATCTTCTGTGCAGCTCTAGTAGCAAGTAAGTGGCTATGCTGAAGAGCTAAGTCACCTTGAGAAACAAAAACTTACAGAAGGCATTAGAAGAAGGAGGTTTGCCAATAGAATATGCCACTTGGTATAGAATGTGGTATTGTCTAGGTGTTGCTAAGTGCTAAACATGAGCAAAAGAAATTATTTCCCATCTCCCACTCTATTTTTGCAGAAGGAATCCAACCTTTTCTCCATCACTACTCTGGTACAACAATCAGTGTTAACAGGTAATACCTGATAACAGAACAGGCTATATCAAGCTCTCAGAGTTAGGTGCCCATTAATGATAATAATCCAAAACCAGGTGATACCACATCCCAGGTGTGGATGATCACTGTCTTGCTATTACTTAATAACTAAATAACTACATAAGAAGGAATAAGTGTATGACAATCAGGCTTATTGTAGGAGTGGGCTTTTCAGGGAAACAGTAATAAGGTGATATTTCACCAGTGTGTTAAGTTACTGTAAGGCTGAACCTGCTATTTTCATTTCAAGAGGAATATGGTGGCAAGTGAAGACATTCATGCATGATAATACAGAAAAGAAACCTGTTTGTGCCTGATATAATGGAAAATTTGAGAATTATTCATGCATGTAAATATGTATTTAAATCTGACCCTGACAATACTGCCAAGGTCAGTGCATGCTGATCTGCTGAGTAAGTGCTAATCATTCAGCCTGAAATGTGGCTTTATCAGAAAAGCAATTTTATAAAAATCTCATGTTCTCCATTTCTCATTCTCCTGTGTTCTCCACGTCATTCTTGCTCGTTTGTAAAGTTTACATTCTGGACTTTTCCAACTAAAACCTCTCCTTGTCAATCAAATCATATTTCTATCTTGTGCATTGTTAATGCATCTCAGATAAAAACTCAAAATTACACAAGGTTTTAACAGGGGAGTGTCATTATCTGTAGGACATTAACAGCTAAATCAAAGTATGGGATAGTGTTTGAAGTACCACTTGAATTTCATAACCAACCCCTGTACTGAAAATGGGCCATATGAGATAATAATCAAACTGAATAAGAATTTCTTGGAACATGTAAACAGATTTTACAGAAAAGAAGATCTCATACATGAAGATCTGGAGAGCATAAGTAGAGGTGAAGATAATTTCATAACAAAAGAAACTTGGAGAATTGTTCCTTAACAACAGCAAAAATGAAGATTTCTTTGAGAGTCGTAGGGAATTCAGGACCCTATAAGACACATTAGACTTAATCACTCACATTTTAGACTTACATTTTAGACTGCAAGTATGCTGGTAAATGCAATGGGATATGATTAATTCACCTTTTCTCTCCTGGTTAATTATGGCAGAAACCAACATCATGTCAGTTCCCTGGCAGGCGCCCCTGCAAATTCTTGGCTTAGTTGTCATTGCTGCTTTCTTGGCCCACTTCAAAATCATCCTCCAGACAGAACTGCAGAAATGAAAATAGGGTAGCCTTTGTTAAATATTCTATTCTTTCACACAGAAAATGCTTTTGCACCAGGAAAGGATAGGAAAATATTTCATTTACATGAGCACTAAGACTGTAGATGTGTTTGAAAGGACTAATGTTTGTATTTACTGCCTAGTGCCGTGGTATCCAGGGATTTGCATCCAGGAATAAGTTTGTGGAGCTGAGATGGAACTTGACTGTAGATTTACTTCTTTCAACAACTAGAGTAGTAGGACACAGAAAAATGGTTGAGTAATGTTCATTTCAAATTTGATGACGATTGTCCGGGTTCTAAGAACATGTTAATTTATTCTTGATAAACCTGGGTAGTAATTCCTTTGGAGCAGGTGACAAAACTGAAACTTGTTACTCAACATAAAAACATGAAATTGCCATGTTCTCAGCTGTTTCTGTAGGCTGTGATGACTGGAAGAACTAGCAGATAGTTTAAAAATTGAGATGGAGATTTGAAATGGTTTAGTCCTAGAACTTTTAACAGAAATGTTTACAACTAATCTGTTTAATGAGTTCCAGACAAGACTGAAATTACTGATGTATTAAAACCAAAGCCTAGACATTAATTAGAGTCATTGTGGACGTTAAGGAAGTGGTCCCCACCAGAGTATAGCATGTTAAGCACTGTATGTCTGAGCAGTAATTAACTGTAAACCCAAACAAAGGTCTTTGCAAAAATCCAAAGCATTTTTTTAAAAAATATTTCTTTTCCCCATTACTGTGGCACAGATTTACAGAAACTGTGTAAGATTAATAAGATTCCCAGCTGAACAATGAACAGAGAAAAAGATGCTCAGTCAAGGCAACATACATAAAATCTAATGATGATCTGTTTCTTTAATCCAAGCTATTGCTTTTGTCTTTGTCTGATTTGATTTTCAGCTACCAACTTCTCCTTTTGCCACAACTACTTTTCTACATTGCTGTGGTCGAGCATGATAAATGGTGTAAGCTGAGTGTTGGAGTAAAGTTTACACAACCAAAGAGAAGACAAGGTTGAAAATGTTTGTGTAATAACATTTCCTTTTCCTGCAGTTGCCAACACTCTCCTTGACTCAGATGTCCTCAGGTGTCCAGTCTATAGCCTTCTCTTGTTCAAAGGATAACTCTCATGCATTCAAGGAACAGAAACAGTATGACATGACTTAGAAATCTAGCCATACGGCCACACTAGAAAACACAATTTCATTGTTCACATTGTCCTTACACGGCAATATCTAAAACCAGAAGTATATAAAGTTAATAGAATAATTTAAGAAAATATTCAGTTATCTGTGTAAATTCTGTAGGTAACAGAGAGATCTAATTTTAGCTATATTTTAAACAGTACTTTTGGCTCTAATACTACTACCTGAGCAGTGTTTGAAGATAAACCATGTAATGTGTTGAAGTCAAAATATATTTGAACTATGTGACAAGATAAGCCATAAACCATGGCAACCTGAAATAGTTTCAAAAAATCATTACATTACTACTGATGTACAACACATGTAGTGTTAAAGAATAGAACAACTCTAAAGTCAAGTGGTGAAAATGAATAATGTAGCAGTTCTAAAAGATGAATGCTTAAAATAGTAAAAAACAAATAGAGAAAGTGATTAAAACTCATTTCTGGAAAGAATTTTTCTACCACTTTTTAAAAGTTATCTTTAAAATAACTATTTTTGATTAAAATTAAAAAAAAAAAAGTACAACAGAAAATTGATGAACTATCTGTTTTGAAAAAACTGAAAATATACAATAAATTACTCTCCTGGAGTGCATGATGGAAGGAGGGCATACCTAGGGAGAGATCAGAAAGGTACTTACCTCTTTGAGACACAAACCTACACACATTCTGCCAGACAATTTCCCCTGTACAACAGAATGTTGAAAAGGAAATGCCTTTTTAATGTGCAGCTCTGTTTTCAATTATACAGGAAAAGTATATTTTCAAAGCCCATTTATCTTGAACATGACATTGTCACCCTGTTGTTGGTTGCACGGATGCAAAGAAAATATTGATTAGAAATCAATGTAAAGTTTGTTTTCTTTGATTTGAGAACTAAAACTCTAGATAAATAAAATGAAACAAAAGGGAATGAAAAAAAATTGTATGACTATTCTCCATGAAACTGAGTAAGTGAGGCTTTATCAAACCAAACTTACTTAATTAACTCCTCACCTGGTTCTCATTTAGCGAGTACAAAATCAAAACTTTTTTGAGGAAGATCAGAGTTTAGATTGGAGATGATTTGGAGCTGACCCAGAAATCTTAATTGAGCTACCTTGTCCCTGCTGGAATTGACTCACAACATTGTAACTGTCCTTAAGAATTCTAAGGAGAAAGGACATACAGACATTTTGTCTCCATTTCACTCAAGATAATGGAAGTCTTAACGATATTGTGGTGCTACTTATTTTATACATAGGTGATTGATGTCATTATCTGACATCAAGAGGGTCATTATCTGGACAGTTAATAGTAGTCCAGTTTGGGAACAAGTACTCAATATATTTCAGCTAACAAACCTTTGCATCTTTGAGATGATAGTCCTGATGGATTTCATGTGGACATGCTCATACACTATTTACACTCTAGAAGTTATTTTCTACAGTTAACTGAAAAGGGTATATACAAACATTAGGAATGTGGGAGCTTCTTAGTTACAGATGAAGTGTCTCATTACATCTCCCCAGGGACAGTCTGAGAGAAGGATACAAAATTGTCCTTTTCCCAGAAGTAACAGTGTTCCTGGAGTCCACCAGCCCAAGAACTATAAAGAATGAGGAGCAGAGGAGAAAGAAGAATAGCAAATTAAGAGTATCATGGTTCAGATAAGGAGGGAGGGAAAGACATTCAGACACTATCAGGAGTTGGAAAACTTCTGTTCTAATTTTTCCTGCCATATTAAATTATTTATGTTAAATGAAATAAGTTTACTAAGAACAATTTTCCAGTTCAGAATATCCCACAGTAAATTTGATCAGCCCTAATATGGGCTAAAATCCGTTCCAGAAAAGGACTGAATTCAATTAGAAGATCCCATATCCTATATTAATTCTGTAATTAGCAGGACTATAGAGAAAAAAGGAGTTGATATCTCCTCTGGAATGTTTGCAAATCTTCTGTTTTCTCCTCTCCTATCTAAAACCTTCTGGCCAGTTCAGGTAGTTTACTCACATTACATTTTCTTTTCAAGTGACGGAGAAAGAGGTTTCCCAGACCTGTCAGGACAGTGCACCTAGGAAAGAAGACATTTCTGAGACCCTACTCTAGCATTGGAAGAGCTGTTGCCTGAAACGCTCTGAAATTAGGGGAGGTAATAGTTACTATGCGTGGGCTGTTTTATTTTAAAAAAAATAATCTTTCTTGCACTCTTTCATGAGGTTTATGTTACAAGTCACAGACTTTGTTCCACTCTGGAAGGATAACAAATTTCAAAACCTCACAAGAAAATATTCTCCAGTCAACCCATCCCTTTTCCCTAACTTGGCCATTGTTATAACTGAAAGCAGCCCAAGAAAGGCTGAGCTAAGTGTACCTCTCAGCTGGTGACCAGTGACTGGCATGCACTATCCTCATCCCTGGCCTTCTTGTGTCTTTTAACTGCTTTGTCTAGATTCCTCCACACCCAACTCATCCAGCACACTGGGCCTCAGCACTGAAGACCAGAAGTATTCAGGCAATGTGGAAGCTTACCCACCCCACCGCTCTTGGGGAAACCCTGCAAAGTTTGACACTTTGGAGAGTCACAGTTGCAGAAGACTAAACACGGGTCCCACCCCATTCTCAGCTCCTCGTCACCTGTATGTGTCGGTAATACCAGGATAATCCAGGTACCGCTGCCCAGCAGTTAGTGGTCATAATCACTGGGTCACACACTGGAGGTCTGCTGGGCTTATCATGTTGAGTGAAGGCAGTGGAGTGGAAGACAAGTGAATCCCCTTAGTGGTGAAGCACCGGGGAACATGGCCTTGCTTTCTGTGGCTATTGTAGAACAACCAGCATTGTGAGACAATTTATTATGTCTCCTTGGTTCTGCTCCTACGCAATATTAATGATGTATGCAACAGTTATGGCTTTACCAAGGTACCAGGAGAGCTAGATAGAGCTCTTTCCCTTCTAAATACAGGCCCTGTCCAGCACAACGTGATTCACGTCACCTAACTGAAAGACATAAAAAGTCATCAGAGCTCTCACATCCGCAGAGTGGCTAGGTCCCCCTGCCTACCATAGCAGCATCTGATTCTGATATCTTTGACTCAAATAAATCCTCAGCCTTAAAATCAGATCTGTAAAGCTCAAGGAGACATAGACATTTTTTATGCAAAAACAGTATGCAACAAAAAGCTCTGCACTGCTCTTTCATCTTGTCTTTTCTTTTATAGTCCTAAAACTGATTAGATTGTAACGCAGACTCAGCCCTTCTCTGTTGGTTATTTTTAATGTAAAGATTTTTAGCTACTCTGTATAGTGCAAAGTAGCACCTGGAATCATAAGCTTCTTTTGTTTTCACTCTCCTTATAAGCAAAAGTATGAAAACAAACACCGTCTTTAAACTTCTGGCCTTCTGTATCTTGTGCGCCTGTTTTAATGAGAAATGAATTTATCACAGAAACTTTACCATTGAAGAAAGAACATTAAAACCACGCAGACCATAAAAAGTGCATTTTAGACCTACTCTGTCTGCAGATTTTCCTAATGGATAATGCCTTTCGCATGGCACACATCCATATAGGCCAGCAGAGATACCCTGGTCTGACAACCATTCTATCTCCTTCTGGAAACAATACTAAAATGCTACTTCCAGCTGCTGATGGATAGCTGTCTGCCTTTTTACTTCTGTCTCTAAATATAAACCCTGACCATTGTGTGAGCACTGCAGATTATTCAGAACCCCTCTTGCCCCCAGAGTCCTCATGAAACTAAGACCTTCAAGAACAGGGAAAAGGGATTTGTAAATAGATAGGTGTTCTCAGGAGACTTTGGGGGGATTTTTCTGAGTGAAAGAAAGCATCTGTGTGCTTGATGGAATGGAAAAAATCTGAAAATGTGATGGGATTCTTTTCTTCAGAGGAACAATTTTGGTAAGAGAGTAAAGGAGGTGCCAGTCAGCACTATATAGAACATAATTAAAAAGGAAAAATAAAATCTCTCACATTCAGGAAATCCTTTATGTTTTCTCTTGTCTGCTCAATCACTGCTCTCCCACAGATCAGTTTTCCCTTACTGCATTTTTTTCCCTGTTGTTCTTTGAGTATAGAAAGGTAAGAATGAAAGGTCAAGGCATTAAGGCGACAGCATGCATCCAAGAGAGTCAGGAATCCTGAAAAAATTGACAAATATAAAAAAGGCTAATATATATGCAAACCTCCCTTTAATTTTATACAAATAAATTCAGATCCATGCAAATACATGCATTTTTAATACTTTCCCCTTTGCTCAGTTTTATAACAGAGGTGTAAGTCACAGAGCACAGAGATTTCTCACAAGCCACTATCACTGTTGAAAGAATCTGAAATAGTTTTACCTATTAAAGAACAGTTTAATACAAAGGGACTTTCAGGTAACTGAAAAGTGTTCTCTCAGTGGAGTCTTTGTCTTCTACTTACTTCTCTGTGTCTCTGTTTTTCTCTTTGTTCTTTCAAATCCCTCTTTAATATATATTTTTCCTCCACACTTTCCAGAGATGATCCACTATAAATTGAATGTCTGCCATGCACCCTATACTTTAACACTTTGTTGAAGCCAAGCTTTTTTCCTTTTCTACAAGAAATTAATGGGTTTGTGTTATATCACCTAATATAAACCAAGTATCTCTCTTGGGAAGCAGTACGCTTTGCTCCCTCTGTTGTGCAGGGCTAAACACACAGTCAACACTCAGTAAATAACACATTTTTCCCTTCCATCTTTTAAAGTTTACCAATAGCAATTTACAGCCAACTCCCCCAAGAAGCCTAAAAGTGACATAACAAATGAAAGTCCCATTTAAACAATATATTTGAACAATGCCTTGCTTTACAGTTCACGTGTCTTTAAGATAAAAAAATGATAGATTTCTGGAGGGAATGGATTATAATCCACATCTATATAAAACCAAGGCACTTTCAACTTATGTTTTCCTTGGCAAAGAATGCTGTATATTTTCACAAATCTTTGTAGGCACATTTCCATATTTCATAGGGGAGGAAAAGGACAGCTCTATTATTGCAGAAGTGCTTGGGAATTAATCTCTTAAATGTGTTACTACTAGAGTTGGATAAACAATTTCTTTACTGAGCCAAGTATTTCCCCTGTTTTCTGTGTTTCAAACTCTCTGGGAAATGATGTAATTTTCCTTAATGTATTTATGTGTAATTGTCCAAATGAATTCCAATCCAGTGTTATTCATTATTTGTGTATATGTCTTGGTCATTTTACTTTAAGAAACTCACCCAAAAGCCAACAGCTTTTAGCACTTAGAATGCCTTTTTTGATTATAGGAATGGGAAAAGAACAAAAATAATGTCTGTGTGAGAAAGCAAAGGAAAGCATACTTTTTGATTTTTCCTTGTGAAAAGGGATGATAGTGGCACTTTTTCCTTAAACTAGGTCATTTTTTAAGGCCATGATTTTAAGGTGTGATTTTGGAGCACAGCTGCATAAACCAGTGAGTCGGCACAAAGGAGAGACCAACCACAGGCAGTGGGAAAGATGAGTGGAAAGAGAAGATTATCCTGAAACTCAGATGGGGTGAAAACGAAGATGGGTAATTATGTACAGGGGGAAGAAGTCGTATTGCCATCTATAATGGGGAACTGCAACATTCGTTGGAGTGTCTATTCTTTCCTTTGGAGTTCAATACCAAAAATTAGTCTTGATTGCCTGGTCATCTGAGCACAAAAACTTGTCTGAGAAAGGAGCAGGTGGAAGCTGCTCTGTGTGGCAGTTTCCTATATCTTGAGTCAAAAAAAAGAATATTGAAGACCACTTCTGAGAATACATATCAAAGTGATTTGTTTTCTAAGTACTATTGATCATGAAATAATGTTTTTTTCTTCAGGTGGGCTAATTCCTTTGGTCTTTGGATAATGCACCCTTCTAGTTACTCTAAGACTATACATGCTCTAAAGAAATGAAATTAAGATGGTGATAATGAAAATATGTATTAAAATATCTTAATTTAATATTAATAATTTAATATTTTAATTGTGTCCTATCACTATGTTTCCTGACAAAGAGTCCCTCTTCTGCTCTCCTGTAGTCTCCCTTTAGATATTGGAAGCTGCTAGAAGATATCCCTGGAACCTTCTCTTCTCCAGGCTGAGCAGCCCCATCTCCCTCAGCCTGTCCTTATAGGAGAGGTACTCCATCCCTCTAATCATCTTCGTGGCCCTTTGCTGTACCTGTTCCAACAGGTCAGGAAGTGTAGTGATAGGACAAGGGGGTAATAGTTTTAAGCTAGAAGAATGGAGATTAGCATATTAGGAAGAAATTATTTCCTGTGAAGGTGGTGAGGCACTGGAACAGGTTGCCCAGAGAAGTTGTGGATGCCCCATCCCTGGAGGTGTTTAAGGCCAGGCTTGATGGGGCTTTGTGCAATCTGGTTTAGTGGAAGGTGTCCCTGTTCATGGCAGAGGGATTGGAACTCGATGATCTTTAAGGTCGCTTCCAACTCTAACCACTCTATCATTCTATGATTTTTTTGTCATGCCTCACCTCAAAAAAAATTATATATGTGAAAAATTTTCAGCAGAGATCATATTGGTAAAATAAAAGATTTACTGTTTACTTCTCAAAGAAATCACAGTTAAGTACCCTATAAATTTTCTAACTCTTTCCTTAGAGAAGAAGACAGACAATATGTTCATAAACTATGACATATTCATCATTGTACCAAGCAGTAAATATATATTAATTAGGAAACAGGCCTGTTTGATAATCATAAAATCATTAGACCACTGCATTAATTTTATCTTGGAAGTTCTTAGTTAAGCACCTGTCATTTGACCTAAGTAGAAGGCAACCTCAAAGGCAGGTACAGACATCTACACCTGAATTACAGTCATTTCTTGTCAGTGCACACAACAATCATTTGTATTTGTAGGGTACAATCCAGCTTTTTAGCTACTTTCTTTCAGCTGGAATTAAACATTCCTTAGACTTGCCTGTCTCTCTTTCCTTGGACTACAAAGGAGGTTCTGCCCCTAGCACAGGTGTCAACTGAATACAGTTCCGAGTTCTTGGTAGTATTTTCTCAGAGTTTTACTTCTTGGTATATCATCCATCATTTTTGCAGATATTTACCAAATGGCAGTTAGGAAGATAGGACCCAAGACTGAAACCAGCACATACAGCATGCTGCTGTAGTCATCAAGTCGTATCACTGTAGCCATTTCTTATCTTCATTTCATGTTCTCATCTTGTCAATGTAGCTTTTGTAACATTATTATTCTTTTCTGAAGAAAAAGTGGAATAGCGTCACCTTCTGGTGACTCAGTGAATGCTAAACAATTACAGGTCATTCCATTAGTACCTGGAATTTCAAGTACCTTCTTTTTCAGTGCTGTACATGTCACCGCCTCTGGACCTTGATTTCTGTATATGTCTTTTACATCTTTGCTTGTGAGATTCTCTGACATTCCTTTCTTTCATGCTACTTCATGACTGAAGGTCAAAATTTAATTCTATCTCAAAGAATTGACGTTTTGGATCTTTTCGCTGAGGATCTGTCTGAAAACCTTCAGAGAAGCTTCTTCATCCCATCAAGTCTTACAATCCACATATGGACTGAATCATCACTGCCAGATGTATCTCCAGTCCTCCCACTAAAGTGCCTGTTTTCTTTTCTCTGCTTTCTGACCTCCAAGGTTCCAGAAGCTTGAAAAAATTACTTGAGTATTTCATAAAGAGCTAAAAATTACAAGTGGAAACTAACCCCCAAAATGTGGGGGGTTCACATCATTATTTTAGGCCAATCTTGTGACTTTTTAATAGTCTGACTCACAATTTTTGATTACTTACAGATGGTAACACCATAACCCAATGTGTCAGGGAGACACAGAGAAGCTTGAACCTCTCTGTCCAAACTTGACAGCATAGTCAATATGTGTAAGCAACACAAATTGTCTATATCCTCCTATCTAAACCTCTCACAAGAGGTTTAAATACTTTCTATAAAAAATAATAGGGATCAATGTAAGTAATATAGGTCCAGGTAAAATCCAAGACATGTATAGAAAAAAAAGAGATGGATTTCTTTTGTGCCTTTTGGCTCCTCTATGAATTTTCAGGATAGTTGCCTATATGGCATTAATGTTATATTAATGTAATGTTTTGCACATAATAGAGATAAAATACCACTTCGCATTTCTGTAGATTCAGAGTTGAAATTCAGCTGGCATACACGATACTGTATATCATGAAACCTAATCAAGAAAATGCTGCCTCTCTTTCAAAAATTCAAAACACATTTATGTTTAAGTAGAGAACCTTCTATATATTTATGTAATGATTTGCTGAGCTGAAATTAAGCAGGCCAATGACTTGTGTAATAAAAAGAGGATTGAAGTAATAAGTTCTTTAAGGTCAAATCCACTTGCCATTATCTGAATATCTACAGCACTAAATTGTGTAGTTCTAACAGAAGCAGTGTTTTAATGCACTCATCTGAGAATGAAATTTGAAGATGAAAACAAGGGAAACTGACAGGGTAATGCTTTATGTAGAATGACTTTCCAGACTAAGTTTCTGAACTGCTTAACTCTTTCACCATAAATCCCTATCACATTTTGTGGGTTTCCAAGTTCGAAATATGTTTCAGTGCATAGCTTCTCCAGGCTAGCTGAGCATGTTTTATTTGATATAAGGCTCAACAGCTTTTCTAATTTTATATTGTCCCATTAGCTCACAATTATGAAGATGAACTGTGATGATCTTAAATGTAAATTTTAAACAAATAGCTGCATTGTCATCATTTAATGCTTCCTCATGACACTCAGTGATCCTTCTGTGTCAAGAATATCAAATTGCCCAAACTGCACAAAGATGGCACATACTTCTCAGTGAGTACAATATTTCATAGAGTTCTGTGAGACATATCCAAATAGCCTCCAGTGCTAGAAAAGCACTGCTTTGTGCAGAAATAATAACTTGTGAAATGTGATTAAGTATGATAATGCCTTATGGCAGACATTATATACTTTTGCTATTGTCTCCCAAAAACAAGGAAAATTTTCATCACAAATATGATGCGCATGTGTTATGTTTATTTTTTCATATAGTCTTTTATGTCCCACTGAAATATTATTTAGGAGGAGGCTCTACATTTTGAATCAACATTTCTTTATGTCCCACAGGCCCTGCTTTGCTCCTCTGTTGTGACTTTGCTTTATGGATATTAACCTCCCACATGCAGACTAAAACAACAAGGGGCACATTCATATTTCAATGCACAATGTAAAACCTTGTGGATCAAGCTGGGACAGAACAGTAGAAATAAACATTTTACATATACTTGAAGTAAATAAATGTGTCCCCTGTCAGAACTTACAACGTTTCTGTCATTCTTGTTGTAAACAATCACAGCAGAGCAAATATAAACAGACTAAGACAGGACTGTGATATAGCAATTACAGCTCTGTAAACACAGTAGCTATTATTTCTTTAGTAAAATAGTATGAAAAACAGCTTTGTGGCACAGAAATTCTTAACATGAACTGGTTCAGTTACAGTAGAAAACTGGAAATGCACAGATACTTGTGTTTTAAGCTGCAAGCAGCAATCAGGTAGGGAATGCTTGGAGGGTGGCACATGCTCTTCCCTGAAAGTGCTGATGAAAGAGCAAACATGGAAAGAATGCTGTGAAGGCAGCACGTCTCCTTCAAACATGAACAAATCTGGCTGAGCCCAGTAAAGAACATAGAGAAGGCAGAGCTGTTAGGAGGGAACATACTCAGATAACTCTACCAAACCAACTTTTTCGCAGAAACTGTTTCTTTCAGACCCTTGTGAACAGAAGAACAAGTCATAAAAATCCCCAGAAAAGAAATTAAAGAAGCTCCTTCGAATGAGAATTAGATCTAGTTTTCACACCAGGAGGATAACAGTACACGGAAAGCTCCAAATGGTAGATCTGCATTTCTGCCCTTGGAATATATCTTGAACAAATCATGCCGGTTAATTTCTTTTTCTCTTGAAAATGTTTGTAAAACCTTTCTGGTGCTGAAACTTGAGCAATACCACTGCAAGATTACACACAGGATTTAATCCATCTAATAGTGTTGGATTGGGTTTGCTCCTTTGATCTCTATCCAATGTTATGTTCTCTCAGGAAGAGTTTGTAAAGACTTTGTTCTTTCTCAGAAATTAAACATCCTTTGCATATCTAACCTATGTCATTTATTTCTTCTGGGGAGATTCTGTGGCTTTGATTAAACAGATAATTAAGTAGGTTTAAGTGAAAAGCCAAAATAACTTCAACAGGAATGTCAAATATGGGCAAGTTGACTCCTCTATCTTTGTGGTTTATAGTGAATAAAGAGTAATGTGAAAGGTACATATTCTCCTTCCAAGGGCAGCAGGGGATTCATTCTTTCTGTCCAGCTGTTGCTGTAGGAAGTGAGTGTCTTTCCATTATGATATCGATTACTTTGAAAATTGAGAAATAGGGATGGAATGAAAATCAAAATGCTGTCTTCTGATAATGCTAATGAGGCTTTTCCATTGGTCTTACCCAGAGTAATATGAGTATATATTACATTGACAGACATGTTTAAAAAGTCTATGACAAGATTTGTCAAGGATTATGAAGAATTAATTTGAAAAAAACCTAAATATTAAGAAGAACCTGTGATACAGATTTCTGAAAGATTATGAAATACAATTCACAAGTAATAAAGCTTTTCCATGAGCATTTAGATTTTTTTTTATTTTTTTTTTTTTTTTTTTTTTTTTTTTACTCTGAAGCTGCAGGCATCAGAATTTGCATTTAAGGTCTAGGCAGTCACCTTGGAAGGTAAATGTTCTTCCTCAACCTGAGGAATATCAAACTCAGAGGTCTACCCAGCAGCCAGGCTTCCCTAACCATTATGCTACTTCCTTGATGGAAGGAGCTTGTTGGGGGAGAGGAGGATAAGTTCAGGCCTCTTGCCAAAACCAGGCAATCTGTCAAGTCAAGACTAATAGATCAGGAGGTGACCAAGCATAGAGAGTCAGGCTGATGCAGCCCAACAATGAGGACATTTGGCTGCAAATAAGAAGATCAAGGCCCTAATCTCACTGACAAAGGAAAACAAGAAATAAAATATATCTTCCTTGTTGGAATGGATAACTTCAATGTAATGACAAGACTTGCAGACAAACAGAAGGAAGGGGTATAATATATGAGGTTTTATTGTGCATACTATTGCATGAAATTTTGTTTATAGCATCCTATGCCACTGACAGTAATATCAACATGTAAACTGAAAAACAGTTGCTTGGTAGAAACAAGACATAATGAATAATGATAAATATCTATCCCAAAGGCAGATGGTACATGTCTCATCAAGTGCTATGTGGGTCACCTTTGTGTTTGGATTCGCTTAACATCTGAATGAACAAATTGAGAAAGGACGTAAATAAAACATCATGCAAATCTAGACATGATAGTACACATGGATATTTTCTAAAGACTAAGCATCTACACTTCTGTGAAGGTCATAGCAAAATGAAATTAATTGTGAGAAAAATGCAGATGAACTGGGAAAATGTGAATGGATATTCACAGGGAAAAGAAACCTGAAAAGACAGTAATGCATAAAAGGAGAGATAGATAATTTCAAGTAGACTTCCTCTAATGAAATATCCTGTGTCTGTTCTCTTTCATGAAGTTTTACCACACATGTTGACTTCAAAACAACCACTCTTTCCATGAACTTCTGCCAAAATTTTTGCCTACACCATACTAATCTTCCACAACTGCTCCTGCCTCCTTTGTGCTAGGTTACTTTCCTCTATACAAATGCTTTAGTTTTCTAATGGCACAGGTTTTATGTGGGCAAAAAAATGATCACACACACACCAACTTAGTGGCCAGCATCCTCTATATTGCAGAACTGTGCTGTGTTTCCCTTTCCCACTCCCTTCTCAGTTTCATTTGTGAGAGTATGCTAGTCTAAAAGGGAAGGAGAATAAAAGTGTCTGATTAGAGTGAGCTCCTTCTCACCAGGGGAAGACATTAAATCCTCTAAGGGCCTTAACTGCACTTTGGGAGTTTTAGATGAGGCAATCCCATCTCTTCCTTTGATATCTCTGTCGTATTCAGTTTCTTGTTTGTTTATGTAAGATTGAACACATCTCTTCCCCTTATACTCCTGTTCTTGAATAATGATGCTAAATCTGTAATCACACAGGCTATTTGTTTCATTCAGTTGGGCACTTTTCAAAGTGATTACTAGTGAAAAGTTGGAGTTTTTCATTTAGTGTTATAATAGAGTTTAAAACTTTTTCGCTTAATACTAGAAAAACAAGGGCCATATCATCTTTTGGCCTTATGCCAAATCAAAAAAAGATCTTTTTATGAAAGTAGTCATACAATAAAATCAAGTGAATTCACAAAATAAATATGAAATAAAAAGGCAGTATCCTAAATATTCTGTTTGAGTTGGGATAAGTTAAATTCCATACTATATGTATATTTGCTTATGATTCATTTTTCTTTGACAAGCATACATGTGGATCTGTGATCAAGGACAAACAAATTTTAGATTTGATAATTTTCTCCTTTTGTAGGCAATTTCTGACACTTTCTGAGCTGCAAGTTGTTCCTATTTGAAATTGTTTCATATTTGCAGTCTTAAGGTTTTTACAGTTTGGAGGTACTATATTCTGATACAGAAAATGAATGTCATAGCGGTGCCATTCTTTTCAAATCTGTTTCACAATATAAATTTCAGCAGGGTATTTCATAATTTAAGGGCTACACTGAAGAGAGGATAATAGGAAGGGCAGTAGGAAGATAGAAAAACTTCTAAAACATAACAACAGGAATCCAGTTAACGCTTATGAAAGTGATGAGATAATTATCACCATCCCATGCAATTTCCCATTAGGGAATAATTCTGTAGTCTGTGTGGTGCCGGGGCTGTGAAGTTACCTGCATGGATCAGGAATGGTAAAACCACAGAGGCAGTGATTTTTATGGAGTTAAGAGAGGGTGAGGGGAGAACAGTGCACTGCACTACAGTATTTTAACTTGTCATTTACTAAAACCAGATTGCATTTGGCTCACTGCTGTAGGATAGCAGAGTTTAAACCAACTTACCAAGGGTAAGCAAGTTCAAAACTTTACTTTAAAGTATATGGGCATGGCCTAGCTATACTGTAAGTGATTTTGTTGGAGGGATTACTTTGACACATTTTCATAGATGCCAGAAAGAACTATGACATCAACCAAATGCATTGTTTCTGCTGTCATGGGACACTACTATTAAATCACTTAGCCTATTCCGAGTACAAAAGCATGTTTTGCTAGGGAGGCCAATACGGTACTTGCCCTGTAGAAGCTGCAGAGCAGCGGGGCCACTGAAAAAGCATGCCCAGAAATTCAAAAACGGTCAATGTACAATTGAGAAGAGGAAGGCAAAACATAAGCAATATTTTCCTATTGAAACTAAAAAAAACCCTCTCCTTCCTGACCCTAAATCTAACCATCAGCATGGCAATCATTTTGTCAGGCTGTCTAGCAAGAGGCATGAAAGAAAATTTGCTTTGCCTCCTAGCACTGGCAGCTACCCTTCAAACGTCCTCTCTCCATGTCCCGCCAGCCCTCAGCACTTTGAAGGAACACAAGAATTAATGAATTTGGCCCATACTGAGAATGGAAAAACAATCCTTTTTGATGTTGGCAGAGGAGCAGCCAGTGCCTCAGCTCAACGATGACAGTGTTATGGGTGATGCAAGATGAGGGTAAAGCTTTCTCTTCTCCCCTGGCCTGGGAAGAACAAGCAGAGATCATGCTCTGGGTTCAGATGGTCTTCTGAATATTTATGTAGCAAAATAAAGGGATATGTCCAGCAGGCAGAGAACCAAGTTTTTATCCTGTAGTTTTCTTGCTTTCTTTTACAGTAAATTGCCCACTCCCAATATTTTAGTTTTATTTTCTTCACGGTGTGGTAGTCATAATGCTGAAATGCTCAGGTATATCTTCAAATAGAATTTTGCAGAAATAAGAGAGATTAGCTAGAGTCCAGCAGGTAAGTAGTTTTGTACCTTGAGAAAAATAGGAAGGGTGGCAGTAATAATTGTCATTAAATTGAAATTGATGAAGTGGGCTATTACCTCTACAAAGAGAAATGCAGAACACCAAGACTTTGTGCCTGGATCAAATATCAGAGAACAAGCATAAATCAAAAACAATAAACAAAGAGATACGAGGTGATGTAAAGGGTGCAGAACAATGTTTTCCTCCCAAGCCTGATTCAGTTCACAAAGGTCTGTCTTCTTCTAGTGTGTTTTCTATGTCTCTCTGAAAAGGTAATGAAAGTGACATCTGATGGGAAGTATCCGGTCTGTACTCGGGATGCTACAGACCGGCTGTCAGGATTCTCAGTGCATTTCTATTAAAGTAATATAAAAGTGAAGTATTTCTACAATAACACTAATCTGTTGCTGACATTGTAGTGCACCTGATCTCAGTTAGGAAAGACTTGCATTTTTTCAAGGTCTTACTTAATCAGATAGCTGTGTAGCGTTTCCCTAATGTTGTACCCTTCGCCTTGCTCAGATGAGAACATTGTTTAATGTGGTTCAATGCATTTGTGGTACAGCTGTGCCCCAAGGACCTTTCAGTGTTTTTGGTGCAGGAATTTGAGGGTTAAAAGGAATAGTGAACATCTCGATTTCATTTGGACCTGACTACTTTCTCTCATCATTCCTGCAAACTTGCTGTATGCTTTGTATCTCATCTCATTTGTGTAAATCCACCTCAGTATATCATTATCTTCTCCAAAATTCACCACATCCAGATGCTTCATAAGTCCTTCTCAGCTCTGATACAGCACTATATTAAAAATGATCAAGAACAAACCAAATGATCTAGAAATTAATATGAACTTCAGTAAAGCAACACTGCTGTGTACAATGTAATCTTGTTCTCCCTTTTCTTCTTCTCTATCCCATATTGCTTTTTTTACTTATTCTTCCTAGCAGTTTGACCCTTCATCTTCCAGCCTTTTTTCCATCATCCTGCCCTGAACTCTGTGCATTTTGGCAGGGACTCTGTGCATTAGGTCAGGCCTCTTGGCAATAACAGAAAATTGGGCACACTGAGTTTTTCTCAGGGAAGATGATCATTGCTCATCTGTATTGTACTGTTTCTGTCGTTAACATTTGAAAACTAATGATATTATTAGCATTAGAATGGACAGCAGTAGTTTGATTTTTCAACCCATCAAAGATAGAAGTATTAAACGTTACTTTCAACTTTTCCAATAGCATTGATTCCTCAATATCCCGCAATAGTTGCCTCCGTTATCTAACCATTTGTAGGCTTGTGAAAATTTCTTAATATTGAGCTCTTTTTTTCTTATACAAAGTAAGCCAATTATTTCTTATTCTGCTGTATTTGGCAAGAAAGGAAGGTGATCTCTGTCTATATTCACAGAGCACTTAAAAACTCCTTTTCCTACTGCTGTCCTTTTATATATTCTCCTGGTCTGTGTTTGTACAGAGACTTCTTCCTCTTTCTCTCACTAAACATTGAAGAAACAAAACATATTCAAAGCCCACCTGTCATCATGGGTGATAATTTAACTAGAGGGTCTTTAGAGTCCCTTACAACTCTAACCATTCTATGATTCTGATTTTTTGAATACCACACACATCAGAAAAGGCTATACAGGAATTTCCTTCGAGAAATTGAAAATATTTGACCCCAGCCAAATTCTGGCCCAAGGGCATTTTCTACCTTCCTCTCCATGCTGGAGTGAAAGTAGATAAATATCCTGGTTTTGAATCTGCTCATGAATCCGAGTGCAAAATCTACCTCCACAAATTATTTATGTCTGGGATCCTGTATAGATGAGAATCAAAGCACAATGTTTAATTTTGAGGTACGCCCTATCCTTGGGAACAGCAATACCTTGTTTATGAACAACACGGGGCATGAAAGTCTGAAGCAAGAGCGGAGGAAGTAGAACTGTTATTTTGTAGATTAGTACATCTATTGAAAACAAAGAAGTATTCACCACCAAATTTGATACCAACAAATACTACTATCAGAAGGCCTCTCCTGCCAGCCACTTTAGACAATATGGGATGGACCCCCAAAAATAGGAAGCCAATATCCATCCTGGAATAACATCAGGAGTATTTGGCATGACCCCAACAGAACCATGAACTCTGGACTTAAACAACTGGAAACCTCCCCCCTCAGATCTTGCTCTGAACAAAGAATAATTCCTCTATTTGAAGAAGATAGCAGAGGAATTGTCAGAACAATTTAAGTTAACATCCAACAAATCCGACAAAAATCCTAGAAATACTGAAGAAGCTAGACTTGTGGTGGACTTCTCTCAGTTTTCAAAGGGGCCCAATGCTATGTCCTTTCCAAAGTACTGGTGCCCAAACCTCTCCACACTTTGCAGGATCATGCCCCTGGACATGCAGCAGATTTCTCTCAACATGTCTCAGGCTTTCTATCATATTCATTTTAATGGTCCTAGCACTAGCTGGCTTGCTGTATCTGATGGACAATTGGTCTATTATGAACAGGACATTTATGAACTTACTAGAAAAGGTGGAACCATAACTTTGATATATAAACCTTCTGGTTTCTAAAATAACATTTCCAGCAAGATAAAAAATGAAACAGTCATAACTGATAGAATTAAATCTCAAGCAATTCAGGATCTTGTTAGGAATTTTCTACAAGGATCACTGAACTGTTTAATATAGCTCTTTAATTTTGTGGAATGACTTTGGTGATATTTTATACTGAATGAGTTTTGGATATAAAAGTGCACGAGGCAATAACATGTCTCTCCAAAGTCTTGTGTGACTTTAGTAGCAGAGAGTATTACCAATGTGACACTTAGAAAATCAAATTCAGATTTTATCTATAATGCAGCAGCAAAGCTAACTTCTTATAGGTATTGCCCCATCACCATGACTCAGTTCTGAACTGTGCGGAACATAAGTTTCCTTAATCTTCTTGGCCAATGCAGTTGCTGCTGTCACTGCAATTTGTTAAATAATGCAAATCCAGTATGTCTTTTTTGCAAGGAAGAAGTCAGAACTGAGGCTCACCAAACTCATTGTATGAATGGACCAATAAACTTGCAAAACAAAGAGTTATTTATGCCTGGTAAGGGTTAAGGCAGATGGACTGCATGAGCAAAGATGTGTCTCAGAGCAGAAGCAATTTGAATGATCCCATTCTTTCCAAAAATCCTGACCAGTCACATAGCTGGTGGAAGATCTGTGTACTGGACTCTTAACTTGCAATTACAGTTCCCAGTGGTTTATAGTGTGAACTCTAGTCTCAGCAATTTGCAAGACCTTGACTTTTTTCCTCTTCATTTCTTCTTTTTCCCTGGAAGCAGTAGAGTAGGAAACTCATATAATTCACAGATCTTGGCTGTAGCTGCACTCAGGATTCTTCTCTTCCTAGCAGCATCAAACAAATCTTATCAACCTCCATTTCTCCTCATCACAAAATACTTGACTGTGTCTCACTCATCTGCACTTTGTCTTCCGCTGAACAAACTATGATTGATGTTTTCTATCAGTATATGCTAACCTACCTTCTAGGGTAATTTATTTTCTTAATAAAAGTTAAGAGCTGGTGGTTTGCTACTGCTTCGTATGTGCTGCTAATCATCCTGATGAGTAGACTGTCAAAAATAATTCCTTCCAAAAAGAGGGGAAAATATAGGAACCAGATGCAAAGACCTGCAAATAGGGTGTTAGCAGACAACTCTTTTTGATTTCTTTTCCTCACAAGGTTTCAAGAGATCTACATCGAACTATGAAGGACACAACGCCTTTAAATGTGTCTCATGGTTCACCAGATTTGTGAACTTATGTCCTTCTAGAAACCATTGAGTATCCTTGCTTAAGTACCTCTTAATAGATAAGGCCTACTCAGAAAGAATTAGGGAGAAAAAAGTAGGAGGAAAACGGTTGAATTTATAGAGGAGAACTAATGCTCAGTCTAACGTGAATTTAATCAATTGATGTTTAAGACATACAGGTATTTCTGTTGGTGTGTTTCTAAAGACGAGCTAAATTTTCTCCATAATTCATGTGATGGATCTAGCAATAGTAAATGAAGTAATGAAAAACTACATGCTGGCTAAAAACAAGGAGAAACTTGATGATGAAGAAATGTTAAATCATAAAATAACCATCATGTCTGCACCATTGATAAAACCAGCTTAAAATAAAATGGAAAACAGAAAAGGAAAAATAATAAATACAAATCTTCAGATGAGGAAGGAACTTTTGGAGCTTCTAGGATTATTTATTATTTTTTTCTTCCCAGTCTTCTCTGAATGAACTTGTGAAGCATTTCTGTGGGATTTACAAATTACTATAGGATCTGGAATTGCCTGTGGAATGGAAGATTAAAAAACAAAACAAAACAAAAACAAAACCAAAACAAAACAAAACAAAAAAACAAAACAAAACAAACAAACAAACAAACAAAAAAAAAAAACCAAAACCCAAGAAAAGCAAGTACATTCAAGTCCACGTGGACTTCCTTGCTGCCTTCATTCATTCCACAAATCCTGCCGGTATTTGCAGTGACAGGTAACCATTTCAGAACCATCCGCTGGCAAAGCTAATAGAAAAAGGCAGTGGGATATAACGGGTTGTATTTACTTTCAGAGAAGAGTTATGTTAGATGTACTAGACCTTGAGCAGGAGTTCAGAAGACACAGAATTTTTCAATGTTTCTGTGAAATGTTGGTCAATTTTTCAACGGCAACATGGATATGAGCACCAATCTCTTTGATTGTTTTAACATACACATGACAATATTCAGAGATGAGCAGACACCGTCCTTATGTTGTGTTGGAGTACCTTTTCAGTGCCAGCTTGGAGCCTCTGAAAAATGCCTGTGAGATTTGCAGTGTGTGCAGATGGAACTCAAATAACACTATGTGTTTTGTAGACTATGTCCTCACTACAGAGAATAATAACTAGTTGCATGCACTTAGTGTGCTCTTGAAACATAATAGTGGCTCAAGAGAAAAAAGCTATTGATACATTTTGTAGGGATGAAATCCATCCTGAAATTAAAATCAGCTTTTTTTTTTTTTTTTTTGTAAGTTACATTGGTTTTTTTCTACCTTTTTCCTACAAATCACAGTCTTTTAGATATATTTTGCCAGTGAATGTACAGACAATGAGAGAAAGAGAGGAAAAAAAAGTCACTTGCCTCTTGTTTAGTGAGTCTCTGAACTTCTCATTTGGAAGTTAGATCAGATGCAAAAGAAGTGAAGGGTATTCTGAGAAATAATGTATCTTACAAGTCTGTCCATACTACACATTGTGTGAAAAGAGCAGAAGGATGTAAAAAAAGTTGTTCAACGGTATTTTCTAGCCATTTAAGGCTTGAAAATCCTGGCTCATAAATGGTTTGTAAATAATTAATAAAATCTGTTGTTCTCTACAAGAACTGAGGAAAAAAATGTGCCTCATTCTGAAAGCAAAACACTTTCTTATGCTTTAAACGCTAATTCTTTAAAACGACACAGTGGTGAACTATGTAAAACTCTTATTTAGAGACCAATAAGAAGGATGTGTAAAAAAGAGCTTACTAGTCCTTATCCATCTTTAGCAAGATGTTTCTACATCTAAAACTTTAATGCTCAGTTGGCAGTTGTCTAAATTTTAGTTATCGGTTTTTGTTTTCTAGTTTGCCAGTCTAAATAAACTGGAACCTCAATCCATAGAACTTAGTCTTTGTCTGATCATGTCTGGACTATGAGTGAAATTAAAACTTGACATTTGCATTTATAGTAACAATTCTTAAATTCTTTTAAAAGAAATTTTTATATATTGTTTTCTTTAGCAAGTTATACTTACATTTTATATATCAGCTGCACTGCTGCAGATTGCTCTTTCAGTTATTTAGTTAATCAAGACCAGATAGCTACTGTATTGTATCATTACCTAAGAGCTGACTGAAAGAATACATAAAGGAATTCCCAAACAACACAGTTGAGTCTATACTCAATATATCTGTTTGGCTACAGATTCTTGTGTGGAGTTTTTTCTCAATTTGCATTCATCTCTATGTAATTTTTATATAAATTACTGAACATGGTGTTAGCCAACATTCCGCCATAGGGACTGTTGCAAAACCAAAAATTCCAAATTATAAAAAAAAAAAAAGTTGTCTAAAAGAGAAAAAGAATGGCTTTCTTCTTTATGTGTAGGTTAGTGAAGGCAGTAGGACTGACATGAGTATGGTCACACAGAAAAGCCAAGCTCATCATTCTCTATGTAAAGCCCTGTTTCCATAATAAAAGGAAATTGTAAAGCCAGTAACAAAACAAAAATTAGATTCAAATAATTCCTGGAGTCCAATACATTTGCATTTCCCAAACTATGTCCCCCCAAACTGGAATAAAGAAAAGATCCCAGAATTTTTCAGAACTAGAACTGATTAAGACTTTTTTTTCCAAATCATATTTTTGTTAAACATAACATATATTGAAAAAGATTCTTTACTGTAAGAAAGTCTGGCTTTACAGTATATGAGTAAACCATACCAACCAGCAGAGGCTCAGAACTAAATAATAAATGGAGCGCAGAAGATGCAAAATTCTTTATTCCATGATGTGCCTTCATTGTATATCTACTAGGCAAATCTAGTCCCAAAAAATCCCAAATGAGCAAACTTATAGTCAGAAGCAGACAGCGTGATGAATGACATGAAATTGCTTTTATTCAAGTGTCAGAAGCCTACAGGGAAGAGATAACTTTGCTAGTGATTCCAGAATGGTCTGGAAAATAATGCATAGACTGGAAAAGCCAGTAAGGACTGGCTTACCCTACCCTTCTGTACAAGCACTAGGAGGCACTAACTGAAGTCAGGAGGTGGGATATTCAAAAACAATGAAAAAATCCACTTTTTCATATAGTGCACAAAGACCTTGTGGACCTCTTTGTTATATAGCCTGAATGTAAATTTCTATATGAGACCAAGATGCAAACTGAGAAAACAAAGAGAAGAATCCATCAAGAGCCGCCCTTGGAGGAAGAAAGAGCTCTGGTGAAATACCATTTGCCACTGTCAGTATCATTATATCCTTTCATTATATCCTTTCATTATATCCTATTATATATGACCCTTTCCTGCATTCTTGCTTAGGCATGTGCCTCTGATCACTGCTGGAAACTAGAGTACTAGCATCACTAGTCATAGAATCATAGAATGATACAATGGTTAGAGTTGGAAGCAACCTTAAAGATCACCGAGTTCCAACCGCCCTGCCATGGGCAGGGCACCTCCCACTAGACCAGGTTGCTCAAACCCCCAGCCAGCCTGGCCTTGAACACCTCCAGGGATGGGCATCCACAACTTCTCTGGGCAACCTGTCCCGGTGCCTCACCCACCTTCACAGGAAAGAATTTCTTCCTAATATTCAATCTAAATCTCCCCTCTTCTAATTTAAAACCATTACCCCTTGTCCTATCACTATGCTTCCTGACAAAGAGTCCCTCTCCTGCTCTCCTGTAGGCTCCCTTCAGATACTGGAAGGCTGCTCTAAGGTTTCCCCAGAGCCTTCTCTTCTCCAGGCTGAACAGCCCCAGCCCTCTCAGCCAGTCTTCATAGGAGAAGTGTTCCAGCCCTCTGATCCTCTTGTTGGCCCTCCTCTGGACCCGTTCCAACAGTTCCATGTTCTTTCTCTGTTGAGGACTCCAGAGCTGGACACAGTACTCCAGTGGGGGTCTCACAGTCATGGAGTAGAGGGGCAGAATCACCTCTTGCAACCTCCTGGTCATGCTTCTTTTGATGCAGCCCAGCATACAGTTGGCTTTCTGGGTTGCCAGAGCACACTGCCGGCTCACGTTGAGCTTCTCATCCATGTGCGTTTCCAAGTCCTTCTCCTCAGGGCTGCTATCTAGCCATTAGTCCTAACTGAACATTTGATTTCATCATGTACAGCTCTTGTTATATTCTTATTCCTGGAACACGTACATCTGTCATACAGGTGTTTGTCCATTCCAAACCCGAAATATTAATTTTGTTCATCTTAAAACCGAGGAAAAAAGCTATTCTATGAACTGCAAATTCATGCAGCCAGGGTTGCTATGAGCTTGCATCTTTTTTTCCCCTGATCTTTTCCCCTCCTGCCTCTGGGCAGATGCAAAAGATGTTTTCACTGGTTTAAATGCATACAAGTGCTGCCTAAAGTAGGTGCAAAACAATTTGAACTTTGGACCTTCACAATCATGAAAAATGACGTGTTAACTGCTGTTACATGTAAGGACTCTTTCAATTATCCAATTCAAGATAATGTAATATCAGAGTTTTGATATCTTGACTAATGTTAAATGTCTTTGAAAATAGCCAGCTACCTCAAAAGCTATCAGTAAGGTAACAGAAAAGAGACAAATGAAAATTAAACAAAAAGATAGTCATCTTGACTTCATAAGCTTTATTCTTTTTGTTCTGAAACATCAGAACTTACTGTGAAGTGGAATTGCCCCTTTCTGGTCAGATCTATAGTTTTATTATGTAGTTTCTCTACTGATATACTAGGAGCCACATTACATTCACTCTCTGAATTACTATTCTTTTTAGATATTAAGGAGAGTTGTAGAGAACAAAGTTAGCTGCCTCATTTTTCATGTCTTTCCTCCATTACAACCTGTTTGCCACTACCCATCTGTCATCCACATGAAAAAGAAATTCCTCAGTCTCTTAAATTGACCCTGAAACACCAAAAATGAGAGCTTCAAGAACAATAAGAAACTTGCTATTTTGTGCAAGCTGGGATGTCAAAATGCCTGGAAACTGGCTTTTCACTCCAGCCTCTTCTAGAGCGGTCCCTTCCAAAATCTACTTTTCCGCTTCTGTCCATGCACATTTGCTTCACAAAGCAACAGAAGAGCTGGCAACAGCAGCTTGCAAGGTAAATGTCTCTGGAAGGCCAGGGAGGAAAACAAAACCTGCATTAGAAAAAGGTAAGCTAGGCTGGTTCTGGCTTTATGAGAAAGACCTTCTTGTGGAAAGCAAGTAGTCTGTACACTGTCATGCTTCTCTGAAATTCAATAATGTCTACCTGCCACCTCTGTATTAGACTTCGAAACATTTCTTGTACTGCTACAGATAAGAGGTTGAGTGAGGGATCTGTCAAACTGCACCACAACAAGCCATTCATCCTGTGGGAGTTAGACAATGAGAATCTCCTCCTTCAGGGGAAATTGCTCAAAGTATGTGTAAACTAAACCCTGGGGTGTGAGCCCTAGTTACAAGGCAGAATACAAGTTTGTCTTGTTAATCTGTGTATTTCTTGAATAGTAACATAATGTTTAGCAATATTCCTGCAATGTATTGAAGGACAATACATTATGTTCAAGAATTTAAACATTAATGGGGGTGCTCCCCTCCACCACTCTTGGAATAAATATCCCATGTCTTCTGAAAAAAAATCCACCTTATATGTATTAGAAAATATCAGTGACCCCATGGGTACTCTGAAAACTGTGTGCCAGTATTTTATCAGCAGAGGTGACAAAGTAGAGAATTATATTTTCAATTCTTCAAGTTAAAGATTCCCAGAGAATCACTAATCAAACAAGAGTTTAATTTAGCTCCTAAATTAAGACAACAATATGACTTCAGAGGAATTAATCATATGTATGTACCAAGTGTTTTCAATGGTTTTGAGACAAATTAATAATAAAAAACCCTACAGAAGCATGCATAGACCATTTTAGACGGTAGGGCAAATCTTTCCTTACCTGTCTTCTCTGATGGAACTGTAGAAAGTCTATGAATCTGTGTTCATTTATGGAAATTTGTTGTGGTTTCAGTTGGGATAGAGTAACTTGGGATATAGTAACTTTCTTAGTAGCAGCTGGTATAGTGCTGTGTTTTAGACTTGGGAAGAAAGTAATGTTGATAGCACACTGAAGTTTTTGGATGTTGTTAAATAGTCAAGGACTTTTCTCCTCCTCACTCTCCCACACCAGTAAGTAGGCTTGGAGTGCACAAGAGGCTGGGAGGACACACAGCTGGGACAACTGGCCTCAACTGGCAAAAGAGATGTTGCACAGCATGTGATGTCATGCTTAGTATATAAAGCTGGGTGAAGAAGAGGGAAGTGGGGGTCATTCAGAGTTATGGCATTTGTCATCACAAGTAACTGTTATGCGTGATAAAGCCCTGCTTTCCTGGAGATAATTGAACTCCTGCCTGCCAATGAAAGGCAGTGAATTATTGTCTTGTTTTGCTTTGCTTGTATGTGCAGATTTTGCTTTACCTATTAGACTGTCTTTACCTCAACCCACAAGTTTTTTTTCCTCACTTTTACTTTTCTGATTCTTTCCCCCATCCCAACTGCAGGGAGTGAGTTAGCAGCTGTGTGCTCCTAGTTGTTAGTGTGGGTAAAATCATTACGAAATTGTCTTTTTCCTCAAAAAACAAAGGGAATAAAGAAGTACTCCAGGTAGAGTTTCACTAGAATGGAGTAGAGAGGCAGAATCACCTCCCTTTACCTTCTGGCCATGCTTCTTGTGATACAGCTCAGGATATAGTTGGTCTTCTGGGCTGTGAGAGTATATTGTTGGCTCATGTCCAATTTTTCGTCCATCAGTAATCCCAAGTCCTTCTCAGCAGTGTTGCTCTCAATTTAGTCATCCCCCCACCTGTACTGATCCTGGAGGTTGTCCCAACCCAGATGTGGGACCCTGCACTAGGCGTTGGTGAACCTCATGAGGTTCACACAGGCCCACTTCTCAAGCTTGTCCAGGTCCTTCTCGAAGCCATCCTGTCCCTCAGTGACCTGAACTCGACGCCTTTCAGTATAAGATCAAAAATCACATAAAGTCTGCCCAGAAACTTCTGTTTCTCTCTGAACCAGAAGGGCTCCTTTTGGTCAAATAATTGTTTCTCTTGTTATACATGGAACCTCACATGGGCACAGCATGAATAGAGGCAGGTTATTCTGCTTAAGAAATGTTAGGGGTATTTTATATATATTTTTAATATATATTTTGTTTTTCAAAGCTGCTCAGCATTAAGCTGCTGCCAAGGCCCTGGTCCCAACTGTTGAAGACTCCAGTCCTGAGTATTTGGAATACATTGGTTAAAGCCGAGATATTAGTAAATTGAGGTGTACAAGAGACAAACTTAACATCCCCACTATGGACATCACACCAGTACACATCCACATGTTCATGTATATATCTACTCCTTTGGAAAATAACCTCTGCCTACACTGTGACCATAACAGTAGAAAATAAAGCTACTGTGCCTAAATCATAATCCTGCAATTAATGCAGCAGGGAGCAGAACCAGAATAATTTGTCATCCATGCAGAGTAGAAAGTGGAAGAACATTTGCAGTGACTAAAGTATTGGTTGAGCTCCTTTTGAGTCCACAGCAATTTCCTTCTACAGGTTCACAAACAGGGAGACTTCATTCAGTCCACAGTGTTTGGGGTTTTGTTTGTTTTGGATTTTTTTCCAAAGCAGAAAATATTTAAGGTGTACCATAATTAAATATGAATGTGCTGAAAATCTTTGTAGCATATTTTACCACTGTTGTTTCTACAGATCTGTCGCTACCAGCTGATATATTTCACTTCAGAAGGTAAAATTGTTTCATGAGATAACATTTTCCCTTCAGCCCCTGAAGCCCCAGTGGGCATATTTCTGGATGCATTTGAAAGCAACAGAACCAGCTGCGAGCCTCCATATGTGAAAGGTCTGATCAGACCAGACTCATTTTAAAATCAACAGAATTGACAGAAAGATTGTTTTGCTACAACAGAGCGATTCACAGCTCCAGTACAGGTTCATGCCAAGTTTTTAAAAGGCTTTAATAAGCCAAGCCGGCCAGGAGTCAGAACATGATGTAGCTGTGTGGCATTGCCGCAGAGCCTGACATCCCCAATCAGCCATAAATTAATTTTCACAAAGGGTAAGGGAAGACATTTAGAAAGCAGTAATGTGCCCTGATACTGTCAATCTTATCAGCGTGGTATTGCATTGACATTCTAACCATTAGCTATGAACCTATGTAATGGTTACAAATTAAGTAATGAGATGAAATTAATAGAAGATAAATTTTGCAATGAGGAGCTGAAAATGAGTAAAGTCTGCAAGGCAGGAGCAATCTGAAAGACAACTGTGAGAAATCTGATTTCCAGAACTATGTTGGACAAAGAGCTGGAGAATATATGGAGATATAAGTCCTGCTGTGGACAGGTATTTGGCCAGCAGTTTTGTAATTTATATAATATTGCTATTACAGTGAGATGAGAATCATTCAGCAAAACATCTTTTTTTTCTGTTAAATGCTGGTTCGTGAAAACCAAAAGCTTTTGTGGATAAATACTTGGGTTTTGATGAAGAGTTGTTTCTCGTGTCTAGGGGAGAGTCACAGGTGGGGATCTGAAATGGGTTTCATGGGTCCTCTATGTCCATGATGAAGCCAAATTTCCACACAGGAACAAAGGGGTGCGGCTAGAGAGAAACATGCCAAAGGATGAACCTGCATCTGTGGTCTCCCCACTTATGGGTACAGTCGCACCGGGAGGAGAGGTCTCAGCTTCTGGGCCTTTCTCCACTGACTTTTATGTTTTTTGTAAAAGTGAGGTGTGAGAGGTGTTTGAACTGAGACATTTCTCACACTTCTAGCCATGCAAGAGTGATTGAGATTAGGCACCTAGAAAACATTTCATATGAAATGGAGTCATGATTCTACTTCAAGACTTGCATTCAGACAGCCTGGAACTGTCTGAGTTCCAGCTCTTTAAACTGAGGGAGTTTAAAGAGCACATTAGCACTTAAATACTGCATAGGTCCTTCAAAAGCACCACAGTCTCTGGTGATCTAAAACCAGTTGCCTAGTTTTATGGATAGAAACAGTCGCTAATTAATTACACTATTTATCCCTCATCAAATTAAGGTGGCCTGTTAAAGGTGCAGAATCAATATAATCCATATAGCAAATTAGCTGTATTCTGTGCATAATTACCCACATTTTCTAAAAACAGAGGAGCAGTAGCCTGTTTTCTTCTAAAGCAAACAGGTGTCCTTTTAAACTTACAAGCTCAAATGCACTCACACCCCAGTGAACGCAGGTGTGGTTTACGAAGATATGAATCTTCTCAGAAAGTACAGGACATTGTCAGTAAGCCTTCTTTTCACAAAGATGTGCTCATCACTTCCATGGTGACATTTGGTACCTTAAAGAATAGGGTCCCACTGTTTGTGATTGATGTCATGCTGACAGCTTGGGAAAGGTTAGTAGTTTCTTACTAATGCATACAACAGTATAAAAGACTCAGGAGCAGCTGAGCTATCATTGTTCTGTTCCAGGAGAACCAGGCTCAGGAATATCCGTATCTTTCATCCAGCTGGAAGGTGGCTGGGAACAAGTACACATGCTTTTACGGTCCTGTGGACCAATGCATCAGTTGGGATCCCCACAGGGACAATAAGGAGAGGGCACTGGGTCTTAAGGGCTCACTATGAGATGCCTCAGCCATTCAGTCTAGGTTGGGTTGTTCTGGCATCCTTAAAATCACAATGCCTTGCAATGACAACGTCTGCAACAGAGCAAGGTGTCTGTGAGCACCTCCAGTTAGAAATTCAGTCATTCATCTTAGCAACTTGTCTTTGGCAAGAGGAAAGAGTAAAGCCAGATAATTACCTTAGAATAGACACCAAACCCGTTTTTAGCTGAATAACCCTCTAATGGAGCTGGGTGTCCAGCTTTCTTGACTAATGCTTCATTTCCTTATGTTTCTTCCAGATCTTACATAAGTGCTATTTATAGGACTCCACCACTCTAAGTTCATAAGGCTGAACTCCTTTCATGACCTAAAAGAACTTAGAAAATCCTTTGGATAATGTAACCTGATGGATATCCCTTGATCATGTATTTTATGGAAACAAATAGATGTTTCAACTTTTTCCAGTTTCAGCATTACTGAAGATATGAATATTCATAATGATAAGCTGCAGCTACTAATATAAATAATTTATGCATACATAAAGAGTTTTTCCATAACAAAAATAGCTTTTATAGTGTGATTCTATTATGTACATACTATTTGCATCTCTGAGACCATAGGGTCAATAGATTTAGACATTTTTACGAGCATCTCACCAGCTAGTGCAGAAGTTAATAGTTTTTGCTGCCTTAATCTCTAAAAAGAAAAAAAATGAAAAGGAGAAAAAGGAAAACTATTTTTTTCAATGAGCATCTAGAAGTGAACTGATTTTTTTTGTTTAATATTGCTGAGGAGGAACTCAAGATAAGACAAATTCCCTAAGTTAGCACATGCCTTTAAAAATGTGTTCTACTCTAACATGTTTCTTTACCATTTAGGTTACTTCTGTCACTGATTGCTCTTTACACAGTTGCTCCTTTGCACTGTGCAAGTTACAAAAAAGAAAAAGATTATTCAAATGAAAACTTCATTGAATTAGGGAAGTAAAATTTGATCCAGCCGCAGGTGGATGGCACTTTTGCATGCATGCGTGTGGGTCCTCAGTGTAGGGCTTTTCATGGCTCTTTTCAAGAGTTAAAGAATAGCTACAGCTAGCACACTTGTGTAGGAGCACAGGAAAATTCTGCCTTCTTCACTGGACGTCTACAGATCATAACCACATAGAAACACATGGCAGACAATTACCATTTCAGCATATTAATTAGAAGAACTGGTTTGCACTATAATGTACAACACTATATGCAGATTGTAGTAAATTTATTTTTTAACTAAAACTCACAAAGTTTAGCATTTGCTTAGTTATTCTCTGCACAAGCTTTAAGAGAGCAACAGGCATCTTAGAATCATAGAATCATCAGAGTTTGAAGAGACCTTAAAGATCATCGAGTTCCAACCCCCCTGCCATAGGCAGGGACACCTCCCACTAGGTGTCCAAAATTATCTAAAATACCTGAGACAACTGGTAGATATGACACAGGACCAGAAGGATCCATGCTTGGCTTCAGCAGCAGATAGGCACCAGCCTTCTGAAATGGCACTAAAAGGATTGAACAGAACCAAACGCAGATGGGGAGAGGAATCAGTTTGGAAGTTATAGTTGGGTTTGGATATTTGGTTGGATATTTTCAAGTTCACATGTAGACACCTAAAAGTAGATGTTTCTGACAAAGCCACGAATTCCTTATGTCCTTCACAGGGAAACCAGCTAGGCTTGCATGGCAAATATGCTGTGGGTTCTGAAAATTATACTTTTTATTATATACAGGTCATATAGTGTATGCAAAGTCTGGATTTCTAAATCCATCCCTATGATACAAATCATGACAATGACTTGCAATGTCAATAAGCATGAATGAAGGCTTAGAATCAAAACCAGTCATGGCATATCTTCTGCAACGCAAAAAGTATGTTTCATTAAAGGAAAGATATTACTAACACTGAAAAGAGAATGCAGAGGGTTATCAACATGATTAGGGCTTTCAATCTTAGAGTCATAATGCAAGATTAACACCACAAAAAGAACTGAGATTTCACAGAACTCCATCCTATCTGGAAAACAGCATAAGAGAGTCATGTTGAGAAACTCTTTGATACTGTAACTAATTCATAAACATGATGCCTTAATGTTTGGGAGAATGGGTAACAATTCTTCATTAATGCTTGGTTCTTTCTCTCTTTCTTTTTATTTATTGACTGTTTTTTTAAAGTTCCATTCAAAGATGAAGAAAGAAAAGGGAAAGAGGCCCAGGGACAAAATCAAATAGCAAAGATGATAATATTGACTTCTGGACAACTGACCTCTTGCTCCTTAAAACAAAATTGTCACAGAATCATAGAATGGTTCAGGGTGGAAGGGACCTTAAAGATCATCAAGTTCTGAGCCCCCTGCCATGGGCAGGGACACCTCCCACTAGACCAGGTTGCTCAAAGCCCCATCCAGACTGGTCTTGAATTCTTTCAGGCGTGGGGCATCTACAATTTCTCTGGGCAACCTGTTCCAGTGCCTCACCACCCTCACAGGAAAGAATTTCTTTCTGATACCTGGTCTAAATTATCCCTCTTTCAGTTTAAAACTGTCTCCCATTGTCCTATCACTATATTGCCTGACAAAAAGTCCCTCTCCATCTCTCCTGTGGGTGCTCTTTAGGTACTGGAAGGCCATTTATAAGGTCTCCCCAGAGTCTTCTCTTCTCCAGGCTGAACAGCCCCAACTCTCTCAGCCTGTTCTCATAGGAGAGGTGCTCCAGCCTTCTGATAATCTTCATGGCCTTCCACTTACTTCTAAGGGTTTAAGGGAACATTTATAGGAATGCAGCAAAGCTGAATAACATACTGACTTCTTTCTTTTTCTCTTCAAGGCATGAGCTCTTCTGGTTAAAAGCCTTGGCTTGTGGGGTTTTGTTGTCATACTTCATCAGCTGTAGTCATCACTCTGTGTACCCCTGATCCATTTGCACAGCATAATTTTTCCTCTGGCACAAGGGTCTATCACTGAGACCTTAATGGGGTGATCAAGGTTGCAACATTTTCAACACAAAAAACATGGGCATGGATCTGAGTACAATGCATTGTTCTAAGAGAAGAGTTATGGATGTTGCAAAAATGAATCCTGTAGGACATAAATCTTTGAAAACTTTTGTTTTAATGAAGAACATTTCCAAAGCTTGACATAAGCAAAGAGAGTGTAAAGCTAGAAAAAACTTTTCTAGCTAAAAACATTTATAGATCAGAAGTAATTTTGAGAGTATTACTGAATATTGCAGATTTATTCTTAAAAAAATTATACAGATTTCAGATATTAACAACAAAACTGGATAATTAAGAGACTTGGGACTCTATGGATTAACATATCTTCATGTCACTCTATGGCAAACTGCATAAATGTAAAAAAAATATTAAATCAAAGTAAGCTGCAATAGAAATAATTTCAAACTACAAATACATCTCTTACCGAATGTTGTTCAAAAGTGGCAGTGTCATGCTCTTGGGTCCCCAGATCTGAACTACATTAAAATTAATGATGAACTCCTATACTATTTACATTGCTCTAATGGCTCTAATAATGTGAGATCTACTGAATGCATTAAAACAATTAAAAAAACTGTCTCATCTGTCTTTGCTTGTAAGGTAATAAAGGGTTTCTTGAGAAAAGTTAGGGTTATACATACTTGTGAGTTCTGTGAGGAAAAGCATTTCAAGATAAATCTATTTAAAATGTGGAAATGGTTTCCGGTTACTGTTGAATGCCACGAATCTTCTAAAATCGAACTCATTGTTTAAGTGTCTGCTTTTCAGAGTTCTGTAATACCGAAAATTTTATCACATTCTCTGTACAGACTGAGACAGTTATTTGGTATTATGTCCATTTCAAGTAATCAATCAGTGAAGAAGCTTCCTTTCCCATTACAGCTTTCTCTGATGGGCTGTCAACACCTTTCAACATTTTCTTGACTGGAACTCAACAGAGGAGGTGTTAATCTCAGGAAACAACGACTTTATAGCATCAAGGTATTAAAAAATAGAATGGAAACTGGACACAACCTCAGTATAGGACTGCTGAACATTTTTATTTTTGGAAAAAAGATGAAGACCTGAATAATAACCAAGTAGAAGGTTTAAGAAGCATGCTTATAAGACATAATCATCAAGGAACTTAATCTGACCTCCCAGTTAGCTCTTTGCACTCAAAATATGACCGTTTCTCAGTAGCTCAAGACCATCTGCCGAACTGAGTCTACTGTTAAGAATTTCTCTAAAAGTTTCAGTAGTATTTCAGGTATAAGAAAGTCCCATCATAGTCCAGCCCCTTATTCCAGCACTTCACTGTCTCACCATTTGTGCTGGTAACTGCTCGGTTTTTGACCTACACTGTAGAGCATATCAAAGCATGTAACTATCGGAAATACAAAACTTTTAATGAAAGACAAGGGAAGGNGAAGGGAAGGGAAGGGAAGGGAAGGGAAGGGAAGGGAAGGGGGGAAAGAAAAAGAAGGAATAAAAAGGAAAAGGAAGGAAAAGAAAAGGAAGAAAAATTGAAGTCAAGTGTTGCTGAACATCTAACAGTGTCAAACTGGGATTTCTGAAAGTTTTACACAGATTTCTTGGAAACCAAACTGGCACTAGTAATCTTTATTTTTTTCAGCATTCATCATTGCAGACTATCAGCCTCCGAATGGTCGTGACTAAACCTGGAGCTCAAGTGTTGAGGACAGCAGGACACTGTCACATTATCTGTTCCTCACTGAATACTAAAACCAGAATTCCTGATACTGCTGTCACATTAAACCAAAGAAATCAAACATGGTGTTTTCCAGAGGCTTTAAGGGAGACAAGCCCCTCTCTTCCTCATCTGCTTTGGCCTAAAGCAGTAAAAATAGTAGGCACTACATTCATATAAATGGTTGAGACTTCATTGTTTTTGTGATTCTCCTATAGGAGTCATAGCAACCAGCTAGCCCTAAAATGATGCTTTTATTTTGGCTTCTCCAAGAGCAAAAGTATTTGACAATGTAAGGAGCTATGCACATAGGTTTGAGTAAAAGTCATCATAATCACTTCTAGTGCCTTGAAATAACAGGAGGAAAAGAAATAAAATTTGTTACATGGGAAAAAGGTAAAGATGTCTGTAGGGGAAAATTATTTTCAGACTTCTTATAGGGCACAGTCAACAGCAAAAAGCAAAAATAAAATTCAAAACTATTTAAAAAATCACTGGAGAACATGCTTGCAAATTAAATTATTCAAATTCCTTTCATAATGAAAGTATCATAAAATTAAAATACGTTCATTTACTCTAGTAGTATTCCACAAAGATTTCTTCTTGACTGATTAAATAGACTTTGCCTTGGAGGACTGACACATTAACAATCTCATGCATTCTTTTTATGGGAACATGCTGCAGAAACAGTCAAACAGAAGCAGTTCCGTTGTCTGTGGAGATTTAGCTATTGCACACAGGGATTTAATAAGGCACTGCCAACATGAGTCCCTACCAAGATAAATCAATTTAAGAGAAGGAGTAGTTATTTGGAAATGAGGAAATCCAGGAAGGCTCAATCATTTGTGCTATATTATTCTTGGAGTATAAGTGTCTTCCTCATATAACCTCTATGAGAGATCTGGTGAGTCTCAAAAAGTGTCGTGCTGGTTCGCACAGTTACTCTCCATGACCCCTCACCAAGTCTGAGTTCATGCAGGTTTTCCTTTTCTATGCAGAGAAGTCCCTCCTTTGGTGATGCATACTTCAGTATATCAATTCAGATTAATAATAGACAGAGAACTTCTCCTTCTGGTTTCACTTTTGTACAAATATAGAAATGTAGATGCTGTACTTTTCTAACTATTGTATCTTCTGTTCTGCGTTGTTTCAGGCTGGACCATAATGACTAGAACCAAAAGTCTTTAATAACATTTTAATGTTATTTTTTTTTTCTCCTCTTGGCCTTCATACAGTGGTAACAAAACCATTTACCCACACACATTGCTGATTTCATTTTCTTGGATTTTAAAAAATGAGTTAAAACCCTAATATATTCAGGAAGAACCAAGTCTTTCACAAAGAATTAAGTTCTCAAGTTAAAACTGTCATCATTGTTTATACCTTATATTAGAACTAAAGTAGGATCTTTTGGTTAGTTTTGGTTTAACTCATAACAGAGGAGAAAGCGTGCATATGTCTTCAGAGTGTCCCATGGACTTGCATGCAAGGTGATGGACTCCCTGAAGATGCAGAAAAGAGTTTCAAGTCTATTTCATGAGCCAGGCATTTCCAGTTGAGGTCAAGAATGGACCTGAACCTGTGTCTCCCCCAGCTGTGTCTCTGCTGTTGAGCTACCAACATAGGTACTCACAGGTGCAAAATCCAACTTTCTATACAGCCCTAAATCCAAGGTCTGATATCTGTGGCTGAAACAGGGCACCAACTCTGAGGAAAACTGTGAAGCACCTTCGCAGCTTGTTAATTTAATCATTTAAGAGGAGAGTAACCATGTTATTTAATTTCAGGCTGCAGACACTTCATTGATATGCTAAATTAGGAAATGACAAAGGAGAGCAGCCCCCCACCTCAAGGATGAAGCTTCAACTGAAATTTTAAATGAACCCTGGCAGATTGTCTATTCCTCTGGAAGAGGCACTCACTCCTGCCTACTCACAGACAGACAGCTCAGGTGTTTATTTCAGAAGAACAGTTTTTGTGGTTAATTCATAATTTAAGGCTGCCAGCTCTGCTGGCTGGATCCCAGTTTAGGAACCTGACTGGGGCACCTCAGTTCAGTGAGTAAATCTCGGCAGTAAGCAGACTGCAACATCAATATTGCTCATTTCTTTCCTCTGTTACATCTTCTATGTGAGAGAATTTTTTCTTTATCTTCAGTTTAAGGTTCTGCTCCCATGGTCCTCCCCCTTCCCCTTCTTGGTAACTGTTTTTCCTTTTCTCTAGTTTTCCTCTTGTCTTAAATATCACCTTCTCATTTACTGCGATGTTGTGTGGTTTTTCTGTCTGGTTATAAAGGTTTGATTTGAGCCACTCAATTAGTGGTATAAAATTTATACTTACATAGTGCTTTCACCCTCAAACTACCACAGGAATCTTGTTTAATGAGTCTCTAAAACTTGCTTGTGAAGTAAGTTTAGTAGATGTTATTATTGCACTATTTCCTTTTTTTTTTTTTTTCTTGCTCACAGAAGATGGCAACATGTAAACTGAGGACCAAGACAAACCTTCTTCTCAGCTTATTTAGCTTTTATTATTTTACTTCATTACTAATGTTCTTCCTCCTTCTCTTTTCCTTTAACCTTATTTGAATCTCTATTTATTTTCTCAATGTCACACACAGAGGTGACTTAGAGGTTCATTCTGAGTAATTTAATATGCACCTGACTGACTCGGTAGCTGAAAACTACATGTTTTCATACCCATAACCATTAAAATATCTTTCCTTGGATAGAATTACTGTGATTCAGAAATTGGTGTTATTGTCTTACACAGTTCTTTTATTTCCATTTAAAATACTGGTTCTTTTATCCTTTTCAACTTTAATGTCACCTTTCAAGCTGCAAAGCTTTTATAAATTGAGTTTGAAAGATCTCCTCAAAACTCTACTATTAGTCATAGAGCAGAGTCATAGCCGCTTTTTTTTTTTTTTGTCTTTTAAGAGAACAGAGCAATATCTCTTTGCAGTGATACATGATACACAATTCCTAGGACAAATGAAACTGTACTACAGCACCATGGACCTTTAATGTTCTGTTTTGTCTTCTTTTGGATGAGTCAGGAAAAGGACATAATCCAATGTTTTTCACGTTCTCACTGGTAGAGGCAACCAAAGACACATGTAGCTCATTAAAAACATTACATGGCAAAGCATATTCTTCACATGGTTTTTCCAGCAAGGGAGTCAAGTCATACTTGTTCTTTATTTGATAGAAATAACAGAAAGAAACTCTACTGGTGATTCTTTTAAAAAAGGAACTGTGACAACATGTTAACTAACGTTTTGTTCACTTTTTAATAGTAAACAGTATAAAGAACATGTGGATCATGATGGTCTGAAAAAATGTAATTTTTTGTATAAACTGCATTGCTTTATTATTTATACCCTTTATTACACCAATACTAGTATCAGTGACCAAGAAAAAGTCTAATCCAAGGTTAGTCAGAAAAAAAGACAAAGAATGAGCAGAAAAATGGAAGCAGAAGTGGTGAAGTGACTCATAACACACAGGTCAATGAGCGCCTCTGATTTCAGCAGAAATACGCGTATCACAGCCTGGCAATCTATTATAGCTGAGGCTGTCGAGGCAATGCAGTCAAAACTGTATTTGAGCTGACCTCTAAACTAGCTGGTTTTCCTGCACACTGTGTTTTGCAACCATGATTGTGCATCCCTAGTCTTTGCTATATTTGGAATTTCAGTTTACATCACATCTATTCTTCATTTAACGTATTTAATCTTCATTCACAATTTTTGTGTATGATTACAGCATTGTCGTGATCAGGTTCCTTAATGTTATTGAGAGAAAAACTCACATTTAATTCTACTACTATCTTTTATTTATTTATATTTTTTTTGGTCTGGGAATGCACATCGTAATGTGGGTTCTTAATTCTGTAACTAATATTTTTTAATATGCTTACCTAGGATTTTCAGGCAGGAAGGAGAATTCCTATTTTAATTTTCTTCTCTAATTTGGATGGAAATATAGAAGGATTACCATGTCTATCTTTGAGTTCTCTTTCCTCTGTTAACTTAACATACAAGTATTCAAAAAACACTAATAAATTAAATGCTGTCTAAAAGAAATAAGAGGAGAGGATGTAATTTGGAATTTCCCACATCCTCTTGCTCACATTTGAAACCCAGGACTTAAGCTGGACACAAGGTTTTCAAGATATTAGATTTTCTGGGAACAAAATCCTTATAAGGCATATCATGTGTTAGCAGGCTAAATGTTTTTATGAGTGTGTTGTGAGTGTATCTGTCTATCTGTGTGTGTGAATTTATCCATGTTTATCCATATTTATCCATGTGTGTTATTTGAGTTCTTAAACTCTTTTTGTATGGTTCTGGGTAAGGAACTTAGTTTAAATAGGAAAACACATTAAAATGCTCCCCAGGCTGCTTTTATGAAACACACACTTTTGAGATAGGCATTACCATAGGCATCGATGGAATAATTTCTACAGAAATCTGTGCTCAAAATGCTGGGAATTTTCTCCAGAATGTCGTGTGCATTCACTAGAGCTTTTTCTTGAACATCAACTAGACCCAGAAGCAGCTGCATTTGTGGTTAGTGAGTATATTTAACTGCTTCCTTCAGGGGGTCCCAGCTGCAGCCTGCCGTGTGTTCCCAAGTCCTCTCTGTATTTATGCAGCTACACCAATTTCTCCTCCTCCATCATCTGTCCTGCCAAGACCAGTGCTTCGTGGCATCCACCATATATTCTTCATATGTTCTTCTGTTAGTAATATCTTTTATAAATTTTATGAATGCATCAGTTGCAAATCATTCAAATGTTATGTTAGAGGGCACAGAAGTGCCTTTAAGAGAATCTGCAGCTTTTACTGAAGCAAAACACCATCTGGAATAAACAATATACTTGCCTACACAAGCCCAATCTGCTTGCTTCTATCTCCTTGTAAAACTTCAGTATCTCTATCACAGACGTTTTTATTCCACCTACTATCTGTGGGACTCTCTTGCTTCACTTTCACCACCTAGAAGTTCAGCATCTGGTCTAAACTGGCAGACTGAGCTCCCTTCAAATTCAGTGGAGAGTGAGAGCTTCTCTGGTTGGGGGTGGGATGGAAAGGAATTTCTTTCTGGAAAGGTCTTTCACTCTTGATCACAGAGGTAGCTTGATCATCTAGCTCAGATGCTGTACATGCAGGAAAGCATCCCATAAAGTATTGTTTTCCAAAGCATTTTTCCATTAGTAACACTGATTTCCTCTCTTTATATAAGTGAATTTGAAAATTAATTTACTTTTCAAAGAAAATGGTGGCAGAAAAACCTTCACTCGATAACATATGCTGCCATTTTTCATATGTTTTCATAACCACCATGAAGCAACAGTTTGTTTGTCATGGGGAAGAAATAGTAGGAGAAAAACGTTTTAAAAAATTCTTCCTCACAGTCCCTGAGTCCTTTTCTGTCTCCGCAGGCTATTTTTGTTAGGACACCTCAGGCCGAGTGGAGGAATGTGGATGTTCCCACCTCAACACGTGCATTGCTGTTCTGCTGTCATCAACAGCAAGACTGAAGAGCGATTGAAGGAGCTGGGACTGTTCAGTTTATGGAAGAGGAGGCTGAGGGCAAACCTCATCGCTGTCTACAACTACTTGAAAGGACATTGTAAGGAGGTTGGTGTTGGTCTCTTCTCACAGATAATTAGAGATACAATGAAAGGGAATGGTTTCAAGCTGAAACAGGGTAGGTTTAGGTTGAATATTAGGAAGGAATTTTTCACAGAAAGAGTGGTCAGACACTGGAATAGGCTGCCCAGGGACGTGGTTGAGTGCCCATCCCTGAATGTAATTAAGAGTTGTTTAGATGTGCTGCTGGGGGGTATGGTGTGAGGGAGAACTTTGTAGAGTGGGATTGATGATTGGACTCGATGGTCCCAGGGGTCTATTCCAACCTGAATGATTCTAGGATGCTCTGATTTCCTCTGTCTTAGATCTCCTTCATTCTTTCCTTGCTGAGGCAAAATAACCTGTTATACCATGGAGATCTTTCTCTGGCACCTGCTAGATTTGGTTTCTAGGTGGGGGCTGAATGTTCTCTGCAGCATCACACAGGGCAGAAGGTACTCAGTGGTACCGCAGAGAGTATCAGCCACATGAATCTTACTGGATTATATTTCCCAGCATGAAAATCTTAGATATTCTTACCAAAGGCTACAGAAAGAGATGATTAGGAAATACTCTCTTTTAAATATTCAAATTTCACTGAACACAAATTCTATTAAAAGATCAAAGTGTTACATTTATTTTCTCTCACTGTATGTTAACTTTATTATGTTTATTAACTATATATGTGTTGTTATTTTCTTTCTATCCTGTCGTTATATTACTTCAACTTTCCTCTCTTCTTGTGAGATAAATATGATTCGCTTCCCATCCTCTTCTTTTTGAGTGACCATTTGGAAAAAATGTCAGCTCACATCAGTCTTAATTGAGTACACTGCATTCTTCTCCTAGTCAGTAAGCAATGAGAAATAATACCCTGTTATGCATTGGAGAGAATATGGATTTACAGTATAATCTGGGGACACTATTCATACACACAACCAAGAAAGTTTCTTTTTCATGGCATCCTTATCTATTAGCCTGAAGATGATGAGAAAGAAACTCCACACCCTACATTTCCATCAGCTTTGCATGCTTGATCCATCAGAGGAAAGCTGTGCCCCATGATTTCCTTCTCCAGCCAAGGGTTCCTGCTGCGGTGGTCAGGTTGGGGGTTGACATGAGTTGGTGCCTCTAGAGAGGAGAGAGCTCTGCTGGAAGTCAGTCATGAACTGGCTCCAACCACCTCCACAAACACCTGCACCTTCCAGCACCTAGGACATCCTGCTGGGGTCCAACAGGACAGAATCATGATGCCAAAAAGCAAGATTTTGCTCCTATAAAGCCACTGTCTGTTCAGACTCCAACCATGGGGAGTGTCCCCAAATTTCAGTAGGGATGATTTCAAGCTTTGGTGCCACAAAGAGGGACATGACTAAAGGAGAATTTATGAATACCCTACCTGTGTGCATTGTTCTGTGCACTGAAACATGTAATTACACTGAATAATTTCAAGGAATTTGACAACATAAGAGAGCAAACTGTGTAAAAAAGGTGCAGAAAGATCTTTGTATAAAGATCTTTGTATATTCATACACAGCTACTGTCAGGGTTTGAAAAATTTGCTTGAAGTCAACAAAAAACTTCACATGCGTCAAAATATATTTTTTTTTATAAAAGAGGATATTAGATTTTTTTCTGTCCTGTGTGTTCTGACTGGTCTGCTCATCAGCTAGAAGACATGAAAAAGATGGTCTTATGCTTCAGAAAATGTCTGCCAATGAGGGAAAGAAAGAATGAATGGCATGCTGGCTTTCTCATAATAAATCTTCCTCTCATTACATTTTCTAGCTCAAGTTCTGCGGATCAAAAACATTCTGGCTCTCTTAACAACTAGGAACAGAAACAAACCTGGAAAAAGGTACCAATTTGAAATATATGTGCTAGAAAGCCAGCTTTGCTTCTTTTGTACTGCTCAGCTAGATCCAAAGATCTGAAACATTAGTTTTTTCAAGAATAAAAATAAAATGAGAAATTTAAGAAAGCATTTCTGTGTGTTACTACCACTGCCAAATATTTTGCTTTCCAAGTAAGATGTTTCTGGAAATTTCTGGTAGGAGAAGAAGCTGTAATCACAGCCAATACAGGGCTAAGAATTACAAAATAATCAGTGTCCAACAGCTATTAATAAGAATTTAATAATTAACCACAAATGGATTTGTATGTAACATAAATTTAACAGTTTTGGTCTTTAAATAAATATTTAGCAATGATGGGCTATTAGTATAGGGGTTGTTCATTGATTTATGTTACTCATTGTAATTTTAGTCTATTTTAATACAGATCTATTTTTTTGCCTATTTTAGGAGATATATTTCAGCATTTCAATACTNGTCATAAATATTTATATTAATATATATATTTCTTTATTTATAAATATTTATATATTTATGCTATATATTTAATTCTAAAATTCCTCTTTTTATTGTTAAACCAGTTCAATAACCAGATTAGTGTCAGATACTGGATTTTAAAATATCAGGTTTTCATGTTAATTATGCAGTGGCATGCTATACATTTAAACATAAATATTCAGAAGAGAAAATTTTCAGACAGTTATTTGAAACACCTTTACCTCAGTCAAACTACCTACTGTGTACATGTATCCTGCAGAACCAAAATATATGCATTTACAAGTGGCCATTTGTTCAAATTCTAAAAGGACTTTGCATCAGCCCAGAAATGTAAAGATTATCAAGAACCACTAGTCTGCCCAGGTAAAAAGTTCATGCTAAGGAACCTCAGCCACCTGTATTTCCCTCAGACCCTTAAATTCTATTTGGAAGAAAGCATAATCTATAAAACAGAGATCTATTCTTAATCTATACACACTGAAGAGCAAAGGGCTGTCCCCGATTCTCCTCACCACTGAAATGTCTTTATCATTGTCATGGATTGTACCAAAATATTTCAGAGTTTGTTAACACAAATATTCCTGAAAGGCAAAACACAAACTTCATTAGCCAAGTGTAAATCTCTGCAGGATAGGTCTCTGCTGTTAATGAAGTAGTATTTTCATGTAGTGAGAAATCATAGGATAGCACCAAAAAAGCTGAGCTGCTCAGCTCATAAGAGTTGGAAAAATCATTATTTATGAGATTGAACTACTGGCCATGTTCCCTCTGCTCTGAGGGCTGGATATTACACCAACTTTTTCAATGCTTTTGAAAAACATATTTCAAAAAGCTATTTCTAAGGCCCTTGAAAATTCTGGACTTAAAATATACAGGGATAATCATTATAGATTTTCAGAAGAATCTAATCACATATGAGTGCTGATTTTCCATCTTTTCCCAGTGTCTCCCTTTCACCACAGAATCTTGATATGTCTATTTTATCTTTTAAAATTTTTATTACCAACCTGCTTAGTTTTAATATACAGAGTTGCCCAAGCTCCAAGCATTACTATAATATTGAATATGCTTAGCAATTTTTAAAAGAAGCAAGAGGATACAGATTTATAACTAGGTTAATAGAGTTCAGGTTTGGTTATATTTTCACTACTATATTTCAAATGAAGTCCTAAAGTAATAAGAGCAAAAAGACATTCTACTAAAGCTAATTGTATGAAATTAATAAGGGTCTGGATTTATCAGTGTTAACCTCAATGTATTTGATGGATTCCCTGATCAACCTAAGCTAAAGCTCACAAGCATCTGGAAGAACATATTATGGAAATACTAGTCCCTGTTATAAACCAGAAAGCTTGTTCATGTCCTAGCAGACAAAAAAAAAAAAAAAAAAAAAGGCTG